>VDFB02285168.1:0-16810 GCA_007258455.2 Sequoia sempervirens | reverse complement strand
AACTGCTGAATTAAAGGACCTCGTCCCTAACTCAACGATGACAATACCAAGGACCCTGTTCTAGCTTGTCAAGGCATAAAAGACCCCATCCTTCCAACCCTTAGCCCACCGCGTGAGCCCGGACCCCGTTCAATTTGCAAATACTACCTAGAATTCACAAGTGATAGCTTCATGTATTTGCTAGACTATTGCTGATTAATATTTCTTGATGGATTGACACTTCAATCCTTAAATAATAATTGTATTCTTTAATCAATGATTGTTGTTTGAATCTATTTTCTGTAGGATATTTATTAATGCCTCAATTGCTATTGATTTCTCTTTTTCCACTTGATACCTCTCCCCAATAACTTGTTCTCCCTTTTATATCTACCATGGTGGGGAGAGTCACATCTTTTCATTAATATTTTTACCTTGGCAAGGGATACATCCCTTCATAACCAAGCGCTACCCATTAAACCTTTATAATTATTAATTATATGGTTTTTTGTGGAATCGCTGCATTAGAGTTCTTTTTAAGTAATCGCTGTAATTAGTTTTCTTTGCATATATTATGGAATTGCTGTCTAACACATTCCTTAATTGACCCCTATCGATCCCTTTGTAGAATCGCCACTCTTTATATCTCTTTGGTCAAGGATAAAGGCAGCGATCTAGAGTTATCAATGCTGCAACTTTTCTAACATGGTGGAGGCATGACAGTCCTCCCTTCCCAATATTGCTTGTCCACAAGCAATTTTAAATTTGGATGATCAAAAATCTCTACTCCTTCCCAAGTGGAGTCTTCCATGGGAAAATTCTTCCATTTAACCAAATATTCTGGAATAACCTTATTCCTTAATTTCCTCTCTCATGTCAATGATAGCCTCAAGTTCCAAAATTAATTTTTCTTTGTCATCAAGCAGGGGTAATTCCAGACATGGCGTAACATGTTGACCTATCACCTTCTTAAGGTGAGATGCGCGAAAAACATAATGAATGTTACTATTTGCGGGTAACTCCAATTCATAAGCAACTTCACCGGTTCATCTTATAAACTTATAAGGCCCATAGAATCATGGCTTGAGTTTTTCTCCTCCACTTCCTTTGAGGGAAATTGTTTATATGGTTGTAGCCTTAGGAAAACTAAGTCTCTAACCTCAAATGTCCTTTTGGATCTACGACAATCAGCATACATCTTCTGTTGATTTTGGGCATGTTGCAGGTTGTCTTTAAGTGTGTTTAGAATATCTATACTTTGTTGCACTAAGTCTCTTGCCCCCAATACTCTGCAATCTGTAAGGATCAAATCTCCAAATGATATCACCTCATACCCATAAAGTGCTTTGGAAGGGCTCATCCCTATTGACATATGATGAGTAGTATTATAACAATATTCTCTGAGATGTAGCCACAAAAGCCAAGTTGTTTGCTGCCCTATGATATAATTGCGCAAGTATCCTTCAAGCCATTTATTTACAATTTCAGCTTGCCCATCTGTTTGTGGGTGGTAGCTAGTGCTTGGGGCAAGTTTTGTTCCTGCCAACTTAAAGAGTTCTAGCCAAAATGAACTTAGGAATCTACTATCTCTGTCACTAACAATGTGCTTAGGTAGCCCATTCAGTTCTTTAAAGAAGAGACCGACTAATTGTGGTGCCCTATATTCACAAGATATTGCATGAAAATGACCACACTTAGTCGATCCACCACCACAAATATGCAATCTTTCCCTTGTACCTTTGGTAGTCTTGTAATGAAATCCATTGAAATTCTCTCCCATTTTTCATTTGTTATTGGTAATGGTTGTAACGACCCGCTGGAAATGTTTGTTCTACCTTGTTTCTTTGACAAACCATACATTCCTTAATATGCTTCAAAATATCCCCTTTGAGACCTTTCCACGAAAATCTTTCCCATGCTTGCTTGTATGTTTTATAGTAACCTTGATGACCCGCTAATGGAGTGTTATGGTATGCCCTCATAATCTTTTATTTCATTTTCGATCCTAGGATGAGATATATCCTATCTTTATAGAGAATGAGCTCCTCCGCCACCTTGTACTTATCATCTTGTAGTTTCCCTTCAGTTATATCATTGTATCTTTATAGAGAATGAGTCCTTTTATTACAAGAATTCACATTCACTATTATTGTCCGACCAGGGAAAAGCCACATCATTGCTGACCAATTGTCGAGGATCAAGTTAGGTGAACCACCCAAGGGATTAAATGAAGACTTCCCGGATGCTCACCCATTTCAAATTGCGGCAATACCATTGGTATGAAAGCATCAAAGAATACCTTCCTACTTCCACATTTCCGAAGGAGATGCAACCAAAAGAGCGAAGAAAACTAGTATTGAAGAGTAAAACATTCCAACTCATCAATGGACTGCTATATAAAATGGGGTCAAACCTGGTACTACGGCAATGCATCATGGAAGAGGAAATTTCAGGAGTACTTAAAGCACACGAAGGACTAGTTGGAGGAGATATGGGATCAGATGCTACAACTCGTAAAATCCTATTGGTAGGTCTATGGTGGCCCACATTGCACACCGACACCCAAACCCAAGAATGGGTGGTGGGATGTGATAATTGCAAGAGAGTCGACAAACCACTGAAGAGAGATTAAATGTCGTTGTTCCTATCTCTATCTCAAAAAATTTTGAGAGGTGGGCACTTGTCTTCATTGGCCGGTTGAAAGTCAGACAATTACATTGATGTCGATACATAGTTGTTGCCACAGACTACCTAACAAAATGGGCAAAGGCTCGAGCACTGCCAAAGAACACTGTTGTTAGTACAACGAGATTCATATACGAGCAAATTGTGATGAGGTACAACATCCCAATACAAATCACCAGCAACAGGGGAGGACACTTTGTCAACCATGTCATTCATCTAATGATGACAGAATTCCAAATTTTTCAAAATTTATGTAATAACCCTGACCCGATAGGCCAAGATTATTATCGATTTCTCTTCTAGTTTGACAATTCTACTTGTCAAACTAATGTAATCCTCAGATTCACAACTTCATTGAGTGCAACAACATCAGTATTCATATAAAATATTGATCTTTGTAGAAACCCAAACTGCTGCCAATATCTTAAGATTGTTGAAGTATTTAAAAATGAACTGAGGTAGTGAATGAGAATTAGCAATACCAACACATAACTCCTTCTGTATTATCCCCTTAGCAGTAATGGCAGATTACAATACAGGTATTTTTTCATACAGTTCCTATGTGACTAATCAAAGGTTTTCCATGACAATGGTTTATACAAAACATTCATCAACTTATATATTTTTCCACAAATTCATGATAATGGATATGCCTTATATGTTCATAGCACAATACTCAGAACACGATGTCAACTCCAGTTTACATGTACTCAGAGTTATATTCATATGGAAGATGTTACAAATGCAATAATGGGTATACAAGACATTATATGCTCAAAATGCAAAATATTACAGGAAATGCACAAAAAGCTATAAAATTCCATACCCGTTCCAATCAGCACTCCAGTCAACAGATGGACATGACAATGACAAATGAATAACTCCTACAATAAAGGAATTCTTCCTTAACTCATAAATAGCTCCCACAGTTTCAGTACTCTAGTGACATTTGGTCAATATAGAATGGCAGCTGGCACCCATGCCAGTAATAAGCAACAAGACCAACGATGTGCAAGTGCACACCAGGATACCAAGTCGTGCCTCAAAGAATACGGGTGGCACATACTCCTGATCTGAGATGTTTGTAATTGCTGCCGCATGCATTAATGAAACCTGTTAAAGCTACAAAATTATGATAAATAATTGCCGCCTGCCACACCAACTCCTTCTTCCACTTCCATCTCAGCCCAAGCAAAATGCTTTATAGTATATTCAATGCCGAGTATAGGAGAAATGCTAGCACCTGGAATATGAGTTTTGAATGTAGAGAAGCGCCATGAGTAATGTTGGTGTTTAAATTAGTACCTCTGAGTGCGATGGTAAATCGCCGTACTATTTTAAACAAGTTTTGAACACTTCTTCTTCACACAAAAGAGGAGAAGTCCTCCCCATCGAAGCAATGAAGGGAAGGAATGTAAATCAAGTGTCCTATCTTTTGTATCATGAAAATACAGGTATAAACAATGCGCCTGTGAGCTGTTTTTCCTCCGGTTTCTACAGACCACCACAAATTATTCTAGCTTAACCCACCCACACCTTCAAGGTAATGGCCAGAGCATGAGGTAAAATGAGCTGGAAATGAAGGGGTTTGATCACCTGACCATTGCCTCGAGAATATGACCAGGCTCAACTCCTACACCGGATACAGTTACAAGCAAACACTCATGGTACCAGACTGAGACCTCGCTAAGGAGGAGGAACCCCTATTCAGTATATTAGGAAATGGTTTCAAGAAATAAATAAAATTGATTTACAGCCTTGGGGCCAATAATCCTAAGCAAGGAGGAGAAACCCCTGGTCCGGCAAGGATTGAAGTACACACATTAAACAACAACAAACGCCAACTAATGACAAACATCCAAGGAGGAAACCCCATCCAGAGTGTTGAAACAAGTTATTAGATACAAGACGTAGACATAACTCAAATAGGATGATCAAAATGCAAGCGCCTTCTGATATTCTTCTTCAAAGCTTTATCAACAAATTACAAAGGTTGGGATAGCAAAGGCACGAAATCATGCACAATTACAATCTACCAACAAACTCTCATCCAAGAGTGAACAAATATCCGCTTTCAAGGCTGTTAGCAACAATGGCGCAACAATTTTGCATAGCAAGTAAAAGTTAAACAAACAATGAGCCCAAGGCTCTTATTTAAAGAACTCAAAGGAGTGGGCAACCCCAAAATCTCCTTGAGTTAACAATGAGTTCTTGCCAATCAGTTAGCAAGAGACGTCTTGGGTAGGGGAAAAGCAAGAATCAAAATTACCACGAATCGAAGTAAACAAAGAGTCAACTCGAAACTACTTCAGTTGACTGAAAGTAAACAAAAGGTGAACTTTAATGTAAGTATCCCTCCAAAATAGACATCCACATTTAGTGGAGATCTAAGATCCACAAATCATGAAGCCAATTAGACATCCTTAATCGAAGGGGACCACAATGTATGGGGACATCATGGGATAGCGGAGTTGCACCTGGTGACATCAAGTTAACTCAATCATATTTTAATGTTTCTGTTAATTTTGGAATGAGCCCGTCAACTCTCTAAGTATCATAAATGCCAATTGAAGGTAGTATCCTTCCTAGGTGTCTTTTCACACTTCACCATTTTTGGTCAACAACTCCTTGATCCATGTGTTGACTTCTTCCGTTTCCAGATAGTCAATGTTTTGATGACACGACATCTCTTCTTGCGCAAGCTATTGCTCTTGGTCACTTTGGCGGCCTGCGTTTAAATATCACCCCTCACAAGCTGTGCCGAAAGCATCGCCGCAGGTGTATTATTGGTCTTCTCATTGTGAAGATCAGCTTTTTCTTAGTCCGTAGCAATTGTTGCGTTTCAACGAAATGTATATAATTTTTCAAAGATAAAGACCATCGATGATGTCCTGGTTGCTCCTCCAACAATGTGTGTAAGATCCGTTGAGAGCTGGGCTGCAAGGTCTGTTGTTCAATTATTTCATGATGTCAAATTGTCATTCCGTGAAGAAAAACTCACCTATTGACTGCAAACACGGATATGTTCAGATAACTTCTTAAAACCCCTAAAAATAACGCACTGCTGAGAAGTATTTTTCCGGAAAAAATCTAGCACATGGGTTTTGTTCGTGCTTCAATGCTAAACAAACCCAATTCCTCAGAATTTTGATTCTGAAACTTTTTCGGAAAAACCCCCCAAAAAATAGGGGTAGAAAGTTTGTTGATTCTGGAAAATCTGACGAGATGGGTTTCACTGGAAAATTATGCTGAATCTACCCAGTTGATCTGATCTGATGTAGCCTATTGCCTTGTGTGACATGCAAGAAAAACCTAAGACAAGAAGAGAAGAAGTAGACAGAAGATGGATTGGAAGTTTTTATATCTGACTTCCTGAGAAAATATGTCTCTGAAACCAATCCTCAAAATAACAATCTTCTTCTGCTTCAGATCTGCAAGCAGTCATCAAGAACTATGGAAAAACCTTTGGCCGACCCATAAATGAGCTCTTGGAGAGCTATGGTTGCCTTGATCATCAACCTGCAATGAAATAATGAAGTGGGACGCCTATACCTTGATTATATAGATTCAAGCCTTAGATCCACAAGTTTGGGAACTTAACTCATGATCAAAAGTTGTTTTGGCTTGATCTGAAGTTCAAAAAGGTGATTTCCACTGATTGTGGAGTGAGTTGGCCAAGTTTATCTCAAAATATCTCAGTTTTAGTCAACAACTTTGCCTTTGACCGTTTCTAGGCGTCCCTTTTGAGTTTTAAAGTTTCTTTTTATTATTTTCCCGAATAACCTCGCTTGATTTGAATCTGGTTTGATCCGTTGATCCTGGGTGATGTTGTCATATCGCTCACCGGCCGTAGGGAATGATCCAACTCAAAGTGCCTGGGAGGCGATGGTAAAAAACTGAGTTCAAGGCATCAAAAGAAAGGGTGCCTTTTCCAAGAAAGGGCACTTTTGCTTGTGCCTTAGTGAATTTTCAATCTTTGTTCTTCAGCCTTTTGAAATGACCTCTCATGCTTTGATCTAGATTTCTCGTTGATCGAAGAATCAGATGATTTTGCTTGATATCTCGCCAGGTAGCCAGCTTCGTTTCGCCGAAGATGACTGAAGTCAGAAAACTTGAAAGTCATTTTAGGGTTCCTTTATTCAAGGCGCCCCGCAGTACAGTTTTGTCCTTTAGCCCAGTTATCTTCGCCCGGTGCTGTTTACTTTGATCTCGGCTGACGGGCGGCTCGCCGATGCTCCGCGCTTGCGCGGCGCTTGTTGAGATCCATCAGGGTTGGCAAGCCGTCTGGAGGCCTTGGTCTTTGTCAACATCTAGAGTCCGTTGCCCTCTTCGGTGCAATTTTCTTTGATCTTCACCTTTGACATTCATTTCCTGCTATTTCCTCAACTGCCTCTTTTCACTTCATCAACAACTGCTTATGACCAACTCATCAGATGATTTAGCTGTTTGTTTCGTTGTCGAGCCAGCAAGCAAATGTCGAGGATGACTACCTTGGATGATTCAACAAGCTGCATTTGACCTTTAAAGATCATGGGCGCCCCTGCTTGAAAAAGGCTCTTTTCAGCATGTGAACTTGTCTCTCCTTCGTAACGTTTCCAGAGTTAGTCAAAATTTGACCTTTTTGGGTTTTAGGAATCTCCTTCATCAAACAGCATCATTTTAGACCTTTTCCGCCATGGTTGTGTCGTTGAAGCTTTTGAAGCTTATCTTTCAGCACCTGGTACTAGCCAATCTGCCATTAATGGTTGTGGAGCTCCTAACTTTGTTCCTGAAAAATAGAAAGACCCACCAGAGTAAAACATGCCTTTTTGATGATTCTGACTTCACCAATGTGATCGTGAAGCCTTTTAATCCTATCAAAATCATTTTCAATCATTTCTAGGAAGGTCCTATTTTCGGGGGTTTCCCTGAAAATAGGGGCATAAAACCCTAATTTTTTATTTTTTATAATTTTGCACACGTGTTCCTTGATAGAAACCCACAAAGACCCTATGTTTAGTTTGACCTAAAACAGACTTTTGACGGCATTTTAACAAGATTTAGCTCAATTTATACAGAATGCCAAAAATTTATTTTGGGTACAACAAGTAATTAATGTAATCCCGAAAACATTCATAAATATTAAACAACGATAAATATATACTCCCGGCATTATATATGCAATGTCAACATTCAAAAGATTGGAAGTTGTCAAACATTCAAAGTTTGCAATGGCACCAGAGATGATTCCCGACTCAGGAATATACGGCATCAGCAGATATGAACTCTCCCAACCATAAGAGGATGGGGAATGAATATCAAGTAACCACCGCTTCCACCAAATACATGCCAATGATATTCGCGACTCTCAGATGCAATATGTTCCCCTTGCTTCCAATCAGATTTAGTAGATACAATCGTTGGCCACAAGGACCCTGATACAGCTTTGACTGATGTCATAGAGACTATTGATTAAATGCAGGAACTTAAATATCGGCACTGTAGAATATATGTGTAATTCCGATTCCCCACCAGTTGATGAACTTCACGGCACCAGCATATACAAAACGAGACTAAAATATAACCTAGGATGGAAGATGGGCCCGCTTCACCAGATAAAATATTGGCCACCATCGATGATTGAATCAACAAGACAATACATAATGATAAATTGCTCCAATGGCCAACTCGGGTTTTCGTCCAAGAATGGCCCCTGAAGTCTGAGAGTTTCCGTTCTCAGATACTTCAATTCAAAATCTAGACAAAAGCCAATTCTCCGTAATCAATAATCAGTTCGCTGCTCCCATTATAATACGCCAATTTCAGTTTCAGTAACTGAATTATTTTCGGACTTTTAGGAGAGCTATAGTCCGCTTAATAATATTTCATAAAGCCAACTGAGTTATTTTTGTAAAGACTTTATAGAGTATAAAATATTTAACTCATTGATATTTTATAAAGTCTCATTATAATTAATTAATTAAATATTCAATAAGCAAAATAAAGACTTATTAAATATTTAATCAATTATTTTCCAAAGTCATTCTGGCTTCAAAACGGGGACATCACAATTTATCAAGCCCATACTACCCGAGGGTGAATAGACAAGCAAAGTCCACAAATAAGGTGCTTGTCTCAAAGAATCTAACTGGGAAGAGAAATTGCCATTTGTACTATGGGATTACCATACGACATACAAGGTGACAATAGGCCACATGCCATTCCAATTGATGTACGATCAAGAAGTTGTAGTCCTTGTCGAGTATATGGTGCCAAGTCTCAGGATTGTCTTCGAGAACCAACTAGGTGACACAAAGAGCTTGAAGGAACAACTATTCCAATTAAACAAATTAGACTAGCGAAGGGTACTTGTGGCAACAAAGGCAATGCAAAAAGAAGGAAATATTGGCACAACAAACACCTCCGACAAGCAAACTTCCAACCAGGACAGTTAGTTCTGAAATATAATGGTCGTAACGAATTAAACCTAGTAAGTTCAAAGTGAGATGGCTTAGTCCCTTTAAAATCCGAGAAATATCAAATAATGGAGCCATAAAACTAGAGACTCTGGATGATGATTTACTAAAAGATAGAATCAACAGATCAAAATTAAAGCCATAAAAGGAGAGATCAATCACAATCAACATGGTGGACTAGATGATAGATGGGAAACCTACCATGCAAGTACCAAAAAGAACTAAAGGTGTAGTAGGTAAACCTGTTATGCGAGAGCCTGAAGGTGTGGAAGTACCTAGAATTCATTGGCATTTAACAAATGCACTCTTTGGGCCACCTGCAGAATGGATTAAACTACATGGTGAATGGCACTTGAAAGCACCATATTCAGGACCAAGAAGAGGATATATCAACTACGAGCTAGACAAAGAGCAAAAGGAGAGGAAGATCGCCAAATAATGGCATACAGAAGAGCATTTGGAAGACTGGGAGGAAAAAGGCCCTAGCCTACGGCTAGTGTTCATGGTCGAACATTACTTTGTAGCATAATGAGACAAATACAATGAAGATATAATTCAATGGGCAATAAAACATAACTTAGAACCACCTCTGTTACCAACCTCTAATGGGCTATGGCGCACAATACATAATCCAGCGGCACCGCCAACAGTTGAGGGGGATGAAGTGAAATGGTACCAACAAAGAGGACGCATGTACATTGACAGCAATCAAAGTTATAAAGGTATGAAAAATCCACCATTATTACAAACAATATTTGATCTCGAATACGTAGGAACCTGTTGTGAATATGACTATTATAAAAGGCCATAGGTATTTTGAAAACAACATCCAACCTCAAAAATAATATACCTGGGAACAAACTATGAGAACATGACTTACAGGAAACTAGAAATAACTAGTATACAAGATCAAGCCTCAGAAATTAAATTAAAAGAAAAAATTGAGCAAAGAACACAGAAAAGAAAACATGGAAAGGAAGAAGGAAAAAATTAAAGTGGAAATTATTGAGGAAGAAAAATATTATGGTAAAGACGAGAAATATCAAAAAATTAAAAGTTGGATAGCTAAAATTATTTCAAGTGAGAATTATTAAAATAAGGAAGAAGAAAAAAATTAAAATATCAAAACTACGAAAAAATATCACCAATCAAAAAACACAAGGCATGGGCAAACAATTATAAAAAAGTATGGACTTCAATTGCAAACTATAAAGTACAGACCATACAACAACAAGCAAGTGGTAATGTATGACCTGTAAAGAAGCAAACTGTACGGAAACAAGAAGGGTGTGAAGTCTCTCGAAATCAAACGGTACGGAAAAAGAGAAAGTTATATCGTACAATGAAGGCTAACTTGCTACACAGTATGGCCAAAGACCATTGCACAGCGGAAGGGTGTACAACGACATCAAGTGAACCACTTATGGTCTACCTCTCTTAATATTGTACAAAAAACTCACATACAGCTACAAATCTCTCAGGCGGTTCAGCAAAGGTTAGCACGGCCAATGATTAACTTTCACACGCACAAACGAATCATTCCCACGACTGTACGGTCTGTAGGAGGGTGGAAAATTTTAAATTGAATCGTACGGCTAGCAATTTGTACCATCGTACTACACAGAAGACCCTTGAACAAACATTTTCAGTCAATACAGCAACAAAGGACAATAACTGTATGGCCTAGTGTTGCAATCAACATACGGAAAAGATAGACTTCACCATACAATACGGTATGGCTCATTCCAGTTCACACTATTCCAGAGTATAATGTAGTACGACACCCACCACTCCATAAGGTATGGTTGGTGAATGTGTATTACTATTATCCCATACCGTACATTGGGCTTTTATATTAACAGAAAAAAAAAAAATACCACAGCTCAGTATTGCATTGTACGGCCAAGCAGTTGTAAAAACTAGAGAATTAAATCAAGTACTACAACTCAGCGAATTCAAATTTCAAAAAGAATGGATGCCAACGACAGTAGCAAAGGTAAATGAGCAATCTACAGGCCAAAAATTCCAACAACATAAAGGAAAAAATGATAATGTGAATGAGTGAATGCAGAGCGTGGTGGTAGGACAATGTCGATGACCATCCACTGAAACTTGCACTCTAGCATGCTCAGGTGACGAAGCTACGCAATTTCCCCTCTTTAATTCACAAGACTTTGAACCCTATTTAAAATCAATGGTGATCAATTATAATGAGTATACACATAGAACTCTTATTGAGTACATAGGTTGCTCAATAACTGTATCATTCCAATCGAATGATTTTAGATGGGTTTTTGGGATACCATCCTCAGAAACAATAATTATCAAACCTACAACAAAAATGACACCAAAACAAAAAGAGGTTGTTATTAAAAGAATCTACAGGCAAGATCTAACCCAAAAGGAAAAAGATAATATTTGGAATGCAAGTAATAGGGGACTACGTAAACAACTGTTGGCAAACGCAAAATGGAAATGTCTCATGAACCTAATTAAATGCAAATTGATAGAGTCCAACCGAGCATCTAACATAGCCATCTAGATGGTCAATTATATGATTAGTCTGAGCATAGGAAAAATTTACAACTAGGCACAATATTTGTCAAAATGAATAAGAGAATTTTTAGCGTGTAGACACAAGGCATTCTACATGACCCAACACGCAATTGCTTTATTTTTAGATGCCATGTATACCTAAGTGCCTGCTGCTAAATTGGGTAAATTCTAGCCATTTGTCGACTATGACAATTCATGGCCTATAGTATTTCGATGGACTACATTGGACACACAAGCAACTTCAAGGAAGGAAACAAAATCAGGGAAAAGGAAAAGGAAGCAAAAATTAATAGCAGGGGAAGGT
The DNA here is from genome assembly GCA_007258455.2 of Sequoia sempervirens. NCBI lineage: Eukaryota > Viridiplantae > Streptophyta > Pinopsida > Cupressales > Cupressaceae > Sequoia > Sequoia sempervirens. Next base: position 4,831 of record VDFB02285168.1, on the reverse strand, counting down.
GAGTATAGCAACAAGGAATATGAACAGATTGCCATACCCTCATCTACAGCTAGCACCACACACATAGACACACACATAGCTGAAGTAGTGTAACAACCAACCAACGGACGGAGACTAATTCCTAATTACAACATCTAATAATTATTTACTTTTGTTGATTACAATATTATTTATTACATTTGATCGACTACACTTGGCATATTCTGCAAGTATTGAGATTATCCAATCCACGAAGATGTTTGTCATAGAACATAGGTGAGGTCTTCACGATAAAGCATCGGCACAACATTATTCTTCCCCTTCATGCATTCAATATCAAAGTCATAGGCACTCTACTTGCTAACCCACTTTTGTTGCCTATCACTTAGATCCTTTTGATTCAAAAAGAATCTTCGACTGTTATGGTCTTTTTTGACAATAAATCTTCCACAAACTAAGTTTTGTCTAAACTTGCCTAGGGCATACATAATTGCTAACATTTCTTTGTCATAAATAGAGTAATTCCTTTCTGTCTCCTTCAACTTGCGACTCTCAAAAGCTATTGGGTGTTTTTTTTGCATAAGTACAACTCCAATACCTTCCTAGGAATTATCACATTCTAACTCAAATGGAAGAGAGAAGTTTGGAATGGCTAAGACAGGACAAGAATTCATTATTTCTTTGAGTTTGTCAAAAGCTTTTTGGGTCTCCTCACTCCATGAAAAAGCACCTTTCTTAGTCACATCCGTCAATGGAGCAATTAACTTTGAAAATTCTTTGACAAATCTTCTATAATAACTACAAAGCCCTAAAAATCCCCTTAAATGAGTTAAAGTCCTTAGTCGTGGCCAATCTACTATTGCCTTGATCTTGTGCCCCAAATACAAAATTTCATCCATTCTAAATTCACATTTGGATGCTTTAGCAAATAGGGAGTGTTGCTCAAGTATTCCCAAGACTTCATCAATATGCCTCAAGTGATCCTCCCAAGTTTTACTATAAATCAATAAATCATCAAAGAACACCAAAAGAAATTCCCTCAACTATTTGTTGAATATGTGGTTCATGCAGGATTGAAATGTGGTTGGGGAATTGGTTAGTCCAAATGGTAATACAAAAATTTGAAATGCCCAAAATGACACCTTAAGGCTGTTTTAGGAACATCCTCACTCCTCATTCTTATTTGATGGTATCCCGAACGTAAATCAATCTTAGAAAAGTATATTGCACAATTGCACCATAAAGTTCATCTATTAGTTCATCAACCCTAGGGATTGGATATCAATTCTTGATATTTTTTTTACTAAGAGCCCTATAATCCACACACATCCTCATAGTACCATCTCTCTTTTTCACCAAAACTATGGAAGAAGCAAAAGGGCTACAGTAGCTCCTTAATTGTTTTTTCAATTTCTTCCTTATATTTCTTTGGGTGGCGGTAAGGTGTGGTAATGACAGGTTTTTCCCCTTCTTCTAATTCAATGGTATGCTCAAAATCCCTCTTAGGTGTAGTCTCGATGGAATATCGCCAAAAACTCTCATGCTTGTCCAGGATAGATTGAATATCAACATGTATAGTTTTCCCTCCTTTGGATGAAGATCTATCAAGGATCATACATTGTGCTGCCCACTCTACCTGCCCATGCCTAAAATCTCTTTCCATACTTTTTGATGTCACCGCCCTTGGAGACCCATTCAATAGGCCTTGTAGAATTACTTTCTTGCCATTGTGGTGGAAACATAGTTCCATCTTTTGAAAATCTTGATAATAACGACCTAGAGAATGTGACCATTGAATGCCCAAAACCACATCCATATCTCTCATGTTTACAACATAGAAATATTCGCTTATTTGGTGTCTTCCCAAAGTAATTTTTAGTTATTGGATTCATTGTGTGCACGGAGTAGTGAAACCATCTCACATGACTACCTTGAAACCTTCAAAATTTTCAGATTTTAAATTCATCCTCATCACTAATCCTTCATCAATGAAGTTATGTGTAGCACCACTATCCACTAAGACCGTCACTTTTTGTCCTTGTAAGACACTACGAATTCTAAAGGGGTGACATTTGGGTGCCCCTAAAATTGTGGCTAATGTACCATTTGCAAACTCATCATCTTGTTCCTCTTCTTTCTTTCGGGTTCAAATTTTCTTTCCTCAGATTCATCATTCGTTATTGCTTCTATGTGACAAACTTATCCCTTCTTGGGGCATTGATGACCCAGCTTCCATGGTCCTTTACATTTGAAACAAAAGTTTTTCTCTCAAAGCTCTTGCAAAGATTTTTTCTCCTTGTTGGATGGAGGAGGTAATCCTTTTGGTTTCCAATTATCCTTGGCAAAGGGTTGCTTGTGTGACTCCTTGTGGTAGGTCTTGTATTTAGGTGTTGAGTTTTCCAAATTCAAGGCCCTTCAAATAGCATCTTGTAATGATGATGGTTCAAAAGCTCTGACCAATCCTCTAAGTGGTTCGGAAATTTCTTCAATAAATAAAAACTTGAGTCTACTTTTAGTAATATTCAGTACCATGATGGAAATCCTTTGGAATTCTATTGCATCTTCTTCCATGGACCCTTGTTGTCTTAAGCGCGTTAACTCCTTAAAATGCATTTTCGAGTTCTTCCTATCAAACCTTTCTATAAGTATTTGTGTAAAATCATCATATGTTACAATGAGATGATGCCCTTCTGTGATTAGTCCATGATGCCACCATTCATGTGTTACTCCCTCTAAGTGAAGAACAGCAAATTTAATGGCTTTATTTTCCATCATGGGACTAAGAGAAAGATAGGTATCTAGTTTTTGGAACCATGCTTAGGTAGTGACCTTCCCCAAACCACCAAAACTGGGAAATCTCATCTTACTTACGCTTTGTCATAAATCTTTGTTGGGCTGCCTTCCTTCTCTTCTTGACATATTTCTTGACCTTGCATTATAATATTGTTTAAATGGAATATGCCTTCTAAGAACGGGATCAATTCTTGAATATGCTTCCACACATTCATCAATGTCATTTGCTACCATGTTGGGTTCTTCTTCTTCTCATGTTTGCTCCTCTCTTGGTAAGAATGTAGGTCTTGTCACTCTAGGTGAAGATCTTAATGGAGTCCTGTTGTTATTTTTAAAATGGTTTGAATTAACATCTCTTTCACTAGTTTGGTTAGGCCTAAGAGCGTTGATTGTATTATCGATGTTTTCAATTGCTTGGAGAAGCAATTGTGTTGTTTGTTCTTGTCTCTCCATATAAGCTTCCAATTCATTTACCTGATTTCCCTCAAAATCACCCATTTGATTACCTTGACTTGCTTCTAGTTTTCTCCTTTCTCTTTCCAAGGCTCTTTGAGCTCTTCGGCTCAACTGCATACACTTAATTTTTTATCCTCAAGTTGGCAGGATCAAAGCTCTAATACCAATTGTCATGTCCCTTTTTGGGATATTCTTTAAAACAACAATATTTGCTCAAAATATGGCAATAGTTTTATCCAAGATTAAGAAATTTATGATAATACCCAAATCAATAAATCATAGCACAATACCCAAGGACTCAAATTGTGAATTCCCTAGCAATGCTTTGCAAAACTGCTGAATTAAAGGACCTCGTCCCTAACTCAATAGTGACAATATCAAGGACCACGTCCCTAGCTTGTCAAGGGCATGAAAGACCCTGTCCTTTCGACCCTTAGCCCAACACCCGCCCGATTTGCAAATACTACCTAGAATTCACAATTGATAGTTTACTGTATTTGCTAGACTATTGCTGATTAATAATTCTTGATGGATTGACACTTCAATCCTTGACTAATAATTGTATACTTTAATCAATGATAGATGTTTGAAACTATTTTGTGCAAATTACTGCCTCAATTGCTATTGATTTCTCTTTTTCCACTTGATGCCTCTCCCCAATAATTTGTTCTCCCTTTTATATCTTCCATGGTGGGGAGAATCACATCTTTTCATTAATATTTTTATCTTGGCAAGGGATACATCCCTTCATAACCAAGTACTTCCCCTTAAACCTTTTCAATTATTAATTATATGATTTTTTGTGGAATCACTGCATTAGAGTTCTTTTTAACTAATCGCTGTAATTAGTTTTCTTTCCATATATTATGGAATCGCTGTCTAACAACATTCCTTAATTAACCCCCATTGATCCCTTTGTAGAATCACCACTCTTTGTATCTCTTTGGTCAAGGATAAAGGCAGCGATCTAGAGTTATCAATGTTGCAACTTTTCTAACATGGCAGAGGCATGACATTCCACCTTATAGAAGCGTGCAACTATGAATGTAAACTCTAGCACTGAATTCGGAAAAATTTCATCTTCATAAGGGGGCATCATTTCTATACAAAAACTTGAAATTTTAAATGCCTTCCTATATCAGGTGCATGTTGATCATCAAACTTAGCAAATCTCTTCCACAGCAACCTCTCTTTCTTCACCAAGACTTCAAGAGCTCCTTTTCATCATCCTGCAAACATTCTAAAAAGAGCCACAAAGACAACAAGACAAAACAAACTAGACAAGACCTAATCATGACTTGCACTTGGGAAGAATAGAAGTTAACTTTAAACTTGATAAAATACAAAAATTTCATATGGATACAACATACAACTTTGCAAAAATTAATTGACTGAACAAGAAGATGGAACTACTTAACAAAATACTAGGCCAAATAAGAAAATTTTGCTAGACTTTTCATAAATTTTCTTAGCCAGGAAATGCCCCTAATTAACGTAAGACTGGAAACCAAATAGTGTACTGCATGGAAATTCATAAAGATGTGGTTAAGGATTAATCTGACAGGCCTTGGACAAGATTTGGCCGCTTTGTACTATATATAAA
>VDFB02285167.1:0-192914 GCA_007258455.2 Sequoia sempervirens | reverse complement strand
AAACTGGGAAATCTCATCTTACTTACGCTTTGTCATAAATCTTTGTTGGGCTGCCTTCCTTCTCTTCTTGACATATTTCTTGACCTTGCATTATAATATTGTTTAAATGGAATATGCCTTCTAAGAACGGGATCAATTCTTGAATATGCTTCCACACATTCATCAATGTCATTTGCTACCATGTTGGGTTCTTCTTCTTCTCATGTTTGCTCCTCTCTTGGTAAGAATGTAGGTCTTGTCACTCTAGGTGAAGATCTTAATGGAGTCCTATTGTTATTTTTAAAATGGTTTGAATTAACATCTCTTTCACTAGTTTGGTTAGGCCTAAGAGCGTTGATTGTATTATCGATGTTTTCAATTGCTTGGAGAAGCAATTGTGTTGTTTGTTCTTGTCTCTCCATATAAGCTTCCAATTCATTTACCTGATTTCCCTCAAAATCACCCATTTGATTACCTTGACTTGCTTCTAGTTTTCTCCTTTTTCTTTCCAAGGCTCTTTGAGCTCTTCGGCTTAACTACATACACTTAATTTTTGATCCTCAAGTTGGCAGGATCAAAGCTCTAATACCAATTGTCATGTCCCTTTTTGGGATATTCTTTAAAACAACAATATTTGCTCAAAATATGGCAATAGTTTTATCCAAGATTAAGAAATTTATGATAATACCCAAATCAATAAATCATAGCACAATACCCAAGGACTCAAATTGTGAATTCCCTAGCAATGCTTTGCAAAACTGCTGAATTAAAGGACCTCGTCCCTAACTCAATAGTGACAATATCAAGGACCACGTCCCTAGCTTGTCAAGGGCATGAAAGACCCTGTCCTTTCGACCCTTAGCCCAACACCCGCCCGATTTGCAAATACTACCTAGAATTCACAATTGATAGTTTACTGTATTTGCTAGACTATTGCTGATTAATAATTCTTGATGGATTGACACTTCAATCCTTGACTAATAATTGTATACTTTAATCAATGATAGATGTTTGAAACTATTTTGTGCAAATTACTGCCTCAATTGCTATTGATTTCTCTTTTTCCACTTGATGCCTCTCCCCAATAATTTGTTCTCCCTTTTATATCTTCCATGGTGGGGAGAATCACATCTTTTCATTAATATTTTTATCTTGGCAAGGGATACATCCCTTCATAACCAAGTACTTCCCCTTAAACCTTTTCAATTATTAATTATATGATTTTTTGTGGAATCACTGCATTAGAGTTCTTTTTAACTAATCGCTGTAATTAGTTTTCTTTCCATATATTATGGAATCGCTGTCTAACAACATTCCTTAATTAACCCCCATTGATCCCTTTGTAGAATCACCACTCTTTGTATCTCTTTGGTCAAGGATAAAGGCAGCGATCTAGAGTTATCAATGTTGCAACTTTTCTAACATGGCAGAGGCATGACATTCCACCTTATAGAAGCGTGCAACTATGAATGTAAACTCTAGCACTGAATTCGGAAAAATTTCATCTTCATAAGGGGGCATCATTTCTATACAAAAACTTGAAATTTTAAATGCCTTCCTATATCAGGTGCATGTTGATCATCAAACTTAGCAAATCTCTTCCACAGCAACCTCTCTTTCTTCACCAAGACTTCAAGAGCTCCTTTTCATCATCCTGCAAACATTCTAAAAAGAGCCACAAAGACAACAAGACAAAACAAACTAGACAAGACCTAATCATGACTTGCACTTGGGAAGAATAGAAGTTAACTTTAAACTTGATAAAATACAAAAATTTCATATGGATACAACATACAACTTTGCAAAAATTAATTGACTGAACAAGAAGATGGAACTACTTAACAAAATACTAGGCCAAATAAGAAAATTTTGCTAGACTTTTCATAAATTTTCTTAGCCAGGAAATGCCCCTAATTAACGTAAGACTGGAAACCAAATAGTGTACTGCATGGAAATTCATAAAGATGTGGTTAAGGATTAATCTGACAGGCCTTGGACAAGATTTGGCCGCTTTGTACTATATATAAATGGAGATCACAACACCTTTAGCAAAACATCATCCCATAACATTCATTTTGAGTATTCAAATCATGACAGATGAATGGTCATAGTTCTCCAACGTAGTGCTTGATAGAGAACCAAAAACAATATAATGTTGCAAAGAACCCTCAAGAGTTGAAACTAATCTTAACTAAAATTTATGTGCAAAGCAACTCATATGTAGGATACAAAGCATCTCCCAAGGGCACTGCCTACATTCTCTTGATCTTCTACCATTTGTTGGGTGGATGATTCCTCAATGATGTGGTGTAATCCCAAAGTCATTTGAAAGCTATCATAGACCTTGATTTGGACATGTGCACCTTATAAGTGTGGCTTAGCATTTAAGCCCTAAATCTCCCTAGCTCAAAACATATGATCTTAAAAAAGTAAATCAAAATATCTAAAACATCTTATGGTGCAATGGTTATGACTCATGCCACTAGGGAGCATGATTATTGACCTCAATTTGACATAAGCCTCCATGCCCTCCTGCAAGTGAAGTGTTGTTAAGTAAATATCAACAATATTTCTCTAAATTTTGAACACCCAAAATTGATATGATCAAGGCAGTAGATTAAACTAGGGAACAAAATTAAAGCAATCAAACAAAAAAAGGATGGCTTAACAATGATACTGAGAGTCACAGAAATGAATATCATACAGAAAAAACTGCACGTCTATGAATCCTTATTAAGAAGTTCTAAGGTATCGGAAACATCATAAATCTGAAAAAGACACCAAAATGAGTGGATAAACCTGCTGTTGGATTGTTTCTTTCACCTATTGCTTGCTTTCCTTACCCTAAAAATTGTCATCATGCTATTAATACTATACATATGAAAAAGAATTGAGTCCTCATTCAACTAGATTTGCCCCCCTATATTACCAGTGTGGTGTATGCTACTGATGAATCATGCTTTAGAATAAGTTTGAAAGATAGTTTACTTAATGAAGTTGATTGCGTTGCATTATTTCATTTTCTAGCAGTTATACCCTTTACAAATCCAATAAGCAGATAACTTAAGTCCTAAAAACTGCAATTATTTGACATTTATGTTGATTATCTCAAGTCTAAGCCCTCAGCTACTGGTCCAGGTATAGTAGCCATTCTTTCATTCAAATTGCACTAGTTCTTAAACAACTCGGTTACACAATTCATAGAAATTGAAACAATTTGGTGAAATTATCTCAGTAGAAAATACTCATAATTTAATAAACAAAAAGCTAATAAATTGGAGGTGGATTGAAAAGGATTGATCTATTACCAAGCTTGGCCATGAGATTAAAAAAATTTGAAACTCGTGAAATATAAGGTCTCATACACCAAATAGTAAGCTGGCCAGTAGGCTGTGACTCTAAATATCACCTAAAGCACTGGAGCTTGGCTCAAGCCTAAATACCGCCTTCAGTGTCATATCTAATCATCACTAATAATTAGCGGCGATCCATTCAGTAAAAACAAAAGTTATCGTTCTTAAAAAGCCCCGTGACACAATTTACAAAATTGACAAAAATCGGTGAAATTTATCTTGGCATAAAATAATTGTCAAAATGATGAACCAAGCTACCAAGCTACGGTATGAAATAACAATATTATTAAAATTTAACACACGATGAAGTAAATCACCTGGAAAACCTGATCAATATGATATAAAGATCTATAATATTGTTCTCCTCCCGATAAACCCTCGCCTGAAAGCCGTTTATACACAATTCACAGTTAGCAATACACATAAAACACCGCCTGAAAGCCATTCCTAAATAATTCATTTACAGAATACAAACCAATAGAATTCAACAGCTCAAAGATGCCATGTATTGTATTACTGATGTTATTTCTTATAATTCTGTTTACGTGGTATGTTGTTACCTGGTTGATGAGATTACCAGCAGTTCGATAGTAATAACGCATAGGAATGCGATTGTCCACTGCCACCACTTTCTGCGCGGTGTAAACCAAGTCTAGAGCGTTATTCATTTTCGATTTCAAAAGTTCTAAAAACTGCTATAATTCTCGTCTTTCTGCTGCCCACTTACGGGGTTTTGAACCTTCAACGTCTTCTGTAAAGAAATTACAGAAAATTGATCTTGGGACCCAAGGAACTATGCCCATTTGGATATGTATCAATGGTTTAGAAATCTTGTTTTTAAAATTTCTTTAATTAAAAAAGTGATTTAAGCCGTCACTTTGATTACTATTACTAGTATAGATACCTTCCTTACACCTATTTGAAGAAGGGAAGAGATAACAATTTGAGTTATTTTATTGTTCTTTAAAATTATTTTGATTATTATATATGTAATTATAAATTTGTCTTAAAGTTATTTGCTTTGAATTAGGATAATTGATAGAAGAAGAGTGGAACTTGAATGTGTCTAAGATCAAGAAGATGTTTGGGTACCTAAAGTTGGAGTAGTTTGAAATCAATCTTATTATTGTAGAAATAGACATGTATATCTTGAAAATAGTATTTTTGAGTGGGTTAGTAGGGAAAAAGATATGATTGTCTCTAATTCAATTGAGCAAGGCAATGAGTTCTATTTTTCTAAGTGATTGTCTCTAAGATGCTTTGCATTTGGGAAGTTATTACAATATAGAGAGTTTTACTAGAGACATCTACAATTATCCTAAGCATACGGGATAAATACTTTATTCTAATCAACTAGTGAGATAACTTACAAAGTATATGCATCCACACCTTTATTTAATATTACCTATGTGCAACTTAAAAAATGTATTCCCGAACTAATACTAGCTAATAACAAGTACATCTACCAAAATGGGGTTAGTAATATTGTCTCCCCCCTTCAACAAGCTTTGTCCTCGAAGCTTTTGAAATCATGAAACTTGGTAGAGAATGTTGGCTCACTCTCATGTGGCATCTTCAAGTTACAACCCTTCTATCAAACTAAAACCTTGTCAATAGGGTGCATCTAGCCACTCTAGCTTCTAGTTCTAAAAGTATTGATCTCTACTAACCTAATGTTGGTAATTCTTGTTGATTAACAAAGTACATGACACAATAAAGAAACTACCAAAATAGTGATTTAATTTGATAAAGTATATGAGAAAGCTAGTAAAATTAATTTATCAATGAAAAAGCAAACATAACAAATGAAAATCATATAAACACCAAATTTACATGGAAAAATATTTGCAAAAAAAAACTCTACTGCCAAAGAGAACTAAGCTTGTATTAATCTCAATATAATGTATTGTGTTCCTTCTTACAATAAACCATTAGCATAAAAGTACTTATGGAAGAACATTACAAACTTATATATCATGCCTCCAGTATATTAAAAAAAAAATTGAAAACAACAAGCCACCGAGTGGTATTCAAAACTATGAATCAAAATCATAAACCATAGCAAAAATTCCACTTCTTATGTATTTTACATCTTTTTCACATGTCATATATTCCATCATAATAGTCAAAATGACCACCTTGCCAAATCTAGGCACTCCATAAGAGCATTTAATGTTTGTGTCATAACCATCAAATTGAGAAGATATTTTATAACTCTCAATTTTGACATTTTTAATGTGTCCTCCCTATTCAACCCCTTGCATAATATCCCAAGTATCCTAGTGAATAAATAATAAATACATAATATCCCTATCCTTACTTATGTTGGAAATTAGTGTTCACATGGGATAGAGTGTGTGAGGTAAAGTGAGTTAAAGTAATAACTCACGTAGTATTAAAATTAAATATTTGTTAGAGTTTGTTTATAGGTTATTATAATCGTGATAGAATTGTTTGTTTGTAATTGAGTTGTTAAAACAACTCAATATATTTAGGGATGTTTGTTTATATTGTTTCCTAAATAATAGGAGAATTCTATAAATATGTAATATGTATAGAATTAAAATGATGGAGAAGCATGTATTATATGTTTTTAATTATTCTTGCTTGAGTTGTCTCTGCCCATATTTCTATTATGGCATTAGAGCGGGAACGATTAGAGGGATTATTATGGTATCAGAGCGGGAACGTTAGAGGGATTATAGATCACTATTGCTGAGGTGATGTAAATGGAGAGGAGATTTGTGGCTTGTCATTGCTTTCATCAACCCTTAATCTTTTATGTTTTTTTTTCAAACTTCTCTTTGCATCGATCTCCCTCTTAGCTCGAGTTTACTACTGGTGATGAGAGCCTGTATTGCTTGAAGACCCAATTCATTCTTTATCCGGAACTCGTGGAGGATGGCTGGTTGAGTGTGTGGTGCGGGATTGACAGTCGTCTCTTTATTTGGCGAACCATTTCACCTGAGGATCAAAGCAGAGGAAATAGCCAATTTTGTTGTACATTAGGAGATCGTTGAAGTGATTTGGATCGGTTTCATTATGCTTATGCAGGCCGTAATCTCTCCTTGACCTGTATCGGCGGTCTTTGTGGGGAACTTGCACTTGTCAACACTGTGGTCGGAGCTTGTCTTGTATAGGCAATGTGTTCATCTCTTAATTGGCTCAGCCTCTATTATTGATTGTGGCATTTTTATCAGATTAGAAGTTTTTGAGGTTGTGTTTCCCTCATCTGTGTGTTAGTGGCTTGTGTATTTTCTGTCGCCAACTTGATCCCGTTCCTCAATCCATATGCCTCATTGTTGGCTGTGGAACCTTCACTCTATGCAATAGTGTATTGTTGTAGGTTGGCAGTCATGCTGCAGTGATTGCGCAAAAGTGGTATTGTCATTGCCAAGTTTGATAGAATTTTATGTGGCGGTTATCTTTATCAGACTCGCGAATTATTTTCTTTCCACCAAATCTTTGATCAGACTCATTAAGAACTCGCAGGCTCGTGTTGAAGGCTTCGGTTGTGCATCTTGGTTGTGGTGTTTAGGGTCTTCTCTTTTCGGTGGTGGTCTTGTGCTGTTCCTGGGTCCCATAGGCTGCTGTGGCCTCGTGGACGTTATTAAAATATTTCATTCATTCATTCATTCAATCTTCTCCAGATCCGGGAGCCTCGGTATAGACTTCAAGACAACAAATACATGCCATGTCACGTGATCCACACCCTAATTTCAGCTAAGGAGATGATTTAGAATTTAGGTTTTTAGATTTTGATTTTAATTTTTTTTTAACGCATAGTCCCTTGACTTTATCATTTGTTTGTAGGCTTATAGACTTAGAGTCTTTCATATTATTTATAAATATTGTCATTATTATTGTGTCATCAAAGTCAAAAAAAAAAAAAAAATTGCCCTACGAACACATTTCCGGTGGTGACCGACGTTTGATTAAGGTTTGTATATATGTTTTTCATAGTCAAATTTGACTAAGCTAGCAGCAGATAATTGGAGGATGGAGGCATCGAAGGTTGGAGGTCAATCAATGTCCTCTTGTCAATCACCAACGACGAGGTCGCTTATCAACTATGGTGGCATTTTATTTTCTTTTATGTGGCAGTGTGTTTTTTTAGCTTTTCAGTGGTGTGTGACTGCTAAAAAATGATTGTATTGGAGAGCAAAAGACTATAGAGGTCCTCTGACTGCGGTGATCCTCTAACTGTCGTACTTCGTTAGAAGATGATCAATCAGTGAATACATTCATTGGCAATGGTGATCATGTGTAGCAAGATCTAGACAGCAAGATCTAGACAGTAGTATGCAACATGATATGATTCATTTTTTAGTGTTCCCAGTTGTGTGAATAAGTGGAAATTTCACATTATGGGGGGGAATAATAACCAATGTTTTATTCCCATTTTGCGCCAAAATGACTAAATTCAAGGGTAGCTTCCAGTGGCAGTGGCGATTGCCTATGTTGTTCGAGATCGAGTGGCAGCGATCAATAATAGTGACTACAATTAAGAACATTGTGTTCTTATGGAATGAAATGTGAAACTTTTCTAGTATGGATCTTTTAGATTTGTGTGGATTTCTTCCCTGATGTACAAGCATAGTGGCAAAAAAAAGCACCAGTGTAATGTAGTTCATGGATCTTGAAGGGGTTTGTGGGAGGATCCAGAAAACCACACGAGGTGGACAAATGGTGGAGGTTCTTATTCACGTCAAGGTTTGTGGTAAGACTGTTTAAAACCATTGGAGGAGAGAGACTTTCTTTGGATCAAGGTCATGAGTCAGTTGGACATGCCACAGGGATGAGCATACTGCAGATAAAGGGTGTAAGTTCATACCATGTTCACACTAAGGGGGGGAATGTTGGAAATTAGTGTTCACATGGGATAGAGTGTGTGAGGTAAAGTGAGTTAAAGTAATAACTCACGTAGTATTAAAATTAAATATTTGTTAGAGTTTGTTTATAGGTTATTATAATCGTGGTAGAATTGATTGTTCGGAGTTGTTAAAACAACTCAATATATTTAGGGATGTTGTTTATGTTGTTTCCAAAACAATAGGATTTGAGAATCCTATAAATATGAAATAAGTATAGAATTAAAATGATGGAGAAGCATGTATTATATGTTTTTTAATTATTCTTGCTTCAGTTGTCTCTGCCCATATTTCTATTAACTTAAGCATCTCATTTTTTCCATTCATGATGTTTAAAGATCGTACATTAATTTTCTACATAATTAAATATAATTTGCAAGGCTTAAGATTTGCAAAGTGAATGGTACACGTAATTGTAGCATTCTCTCACTTAAAATTTACATTACAAAAATGTAAAGGGAAAATAAAAACAAATCAAGTGCTAGAAGAGGCAAGGCTCATGGCCTCCCCCAATCTATGCTCATTGGCTTAATGAGAGAATTCGCAACAATAACAAAAGTGTCAATATTTTGTATCATGACATCAACTGTATTATAGAAAAAGTAATGTTGATCATCAATATTCTTTGTATAAGAATGATGCATCAAGTTATTCACCAAAAAATAACACTTTGGCTGTCACATTGAATCCTAATTTATCTACACCCAAAATCAATATGTGGATATCATCATTATAACTATATTATCTCCTTATAAGTGTGTGTCACAACCATGTACTCTACTTCTATACTGAACAATGCAATAGTGAGTTGTCACTCATCCAATTAGCAACTCCTCCAAATAGAAGGAACAGATAACTACTCATAGACCTCCCACTATCTAAATTGCTCTCCCTATCAAACAACTTACCTATATTATCAATCTCATGATAAAAATTACAATAATAAGAAGTCCCTTCAATTACAAAAAACCCTTTTCACATAATTTGATTACTCTCCATCAAGGTTAAACATTAACCTACTAAGAACTCTCACTATTTGGTCAATATTTGATCTTGTACTAACCATAACATACATTAGGCTGCCTATGAAACTACCATAATAAATGCTAAACATATCCTACAAATAATCATTTGACTCAAGACACTAATTTAATGATAACTTAGTATCAATTGGTAAAGGAATACTTATTGGCTTACAATCTGAATAGTGAACTACTATTAAATAGTTTGAACGTAAAATTACTTTAATTTTAAGACAAAGCTTTTTACAAACCTAATACACATTAATCTCTATACCCAAAATAGTTTTACAAATCCTAAATTATTTGTGTTAAAGGCACTGAATAGCCGAGTTTTGAACTCCCTAATCATTCATTTATTATTTCTAATGAGCAACATGTAATCAACATACAAGACAATGATTATCAACTAATCATCAATCAATTGAATACAAACACAGTGATCACACACGCACATATATATATGTATGTGTATATATTTGTATATATATGTATATATACATGCATACATGCATACATACATATATTTCTCAAAATTCACATGCAAAAATATATTTTTAATATCCATGTACTCTAACTTAAGTAAGAAACAACAAAATAAAGTAGTAATCCAATAGAAGTTAGTTTTACAACAATAAAAAAATCAACTCCCTCAACCTAAGAGTAACCTTTCACCACTAATCATCTTTTGTACCTTTCTATTTGGTCATCTACTTAAACAACTCAACTAGATTCCAAGCTCACACCTATCTAAGAGTGTCTCCTCGTCCTTCATGGCCTCCATCCAATACATGCGGTCCTTTAAAGAGAGAACTTCACAAATCAATTTTTATCATTAATACCAGATAAAATAAATACACAATTAAAATTTGGTGGACTATACCTCTCAACTAGTTCAAGATGTCTCGTGGACCTTCTCAAGGGTGTAGTAAGAAACTATGAGCATGTTCTTCCTTTGAGCTCTTTAAATATAAACCTTATTCTTCATCTTCATCATATTGTCCAACATATCATTCTTCCTCCTACTCATCTTCCTATTTTTCTGTTTTAGTTTGAAAAGGAATGGTTTTATTTAGAATATACCTTTTTCAAAGTTAGAGGATTCTAAAAATTATAATCCTTAACATTATCATTATAACTAATGAAAATATATTTTTAGCCTTGTAAGTATTATATATTTTATTAGACATGTGAACAAATTCTTCATAGCCAAAAACTCTAATAAGTGAAATAAACAGATTTCTTACCTTTCACACTTCATTTAAAGATTTATAAATCATATCAAAACATAAAGATACATTAATCACATAAGAAATGGTTTTATAGCCTTAAACACCACTAAACAGCATGATAGTTGCATTTAAACTTTCATATAGAAGATTATATTGTTCTAATTCGAAATGATTCAATGCTTAAAAAAAAGGCTTGTGGAATGTTAAACATGTGATTTCTTATTCAATTGTCTATTTTGATCTCGTGTTTTCGAATTTGAAAGAAAACGATAGCATGGTTAAACACATATATGTATGTATTTAGAAGACATGCTTAAAGGATAAGAATTTCATATAAGGTTATTATTTGAAAAAAATAAAAATTTATTCTTTATTTGAAGTGATTAAACACTATAATGTTACCAAAAAGAATAGTGATATGTCTACATATACATATATATATACAAACACACATATATACATATACATATGTATATACATACATTAATACATATGTATATGTATGTATATATGTATGTATATATATGTATATATATGTATGTATGTACATATGTATATATATGTACATATATGTATACATAGGGTGATCCCACAATAGTGGTTTATAATTTTTGGCCAAACTGGACATTGAAATAAAAAATTTCTAACTAAATATTCACTTTCGGGTATCTTATAGCGGCTAAACCGTGAAGGATTTGAAAATGATGCAAATTAGAGTTTTGTGACATTTTTTCTATAGATTCTAAATATGTTTTTTTCAAAAAAATTGGAATCATATTGCACCTCTTTTTCCATCTTCCTTAAAAACTAGTTTTTTTCATAAAACAACATTTTTAAGAAGTGATGCTCACCATATAACACAACTTTTTTTCAATGAAGGATAAAATTCTAATTCTTTCGAATTTAGATTTGTAACTCTGATATCTAGTGCTTCCACTTGGTTAGATAGTGTTTTATTAAAAAAAAATTCTTAATCAAGTTTCGAAGTCAAACCAATTACAATTCAAACATAGGCAAATCATATAACGTGTAACTTTTTTTGTATGTATCGAAATTCAATATTTTTTTGTTGGATCAAGGACTTCAATATTTGGTGCACTCATATTTTTCAAAAAAAAATTGATAATCTTTTTTTTACCACATGTGTAGAACAAAGAGTTTCATTTTCGGTGAAAAACCTACATTCACAAATAATAAAAAATAAATATAATAATAAAATTAAATTGATTTAAAATTATAATTTTTGGAAAGCTTATAATAAGGACTACATACTTACAAAAAAAAAAAATTAAATGAATTCATTTAATCACCCAAAAGGTAAGTCAAAAGTGGTTTTTTATCAACATTCTAATAGGTGTAAAGGAGACTCTATTATAGGTATGGTTTAAAACTAGCGGGGTTCTATCCAAGGGGGTTTGATCTAAGGTAGTTCGATCAAAACCTCTTCAATTGGAATGTTTTAAATGAAACTTTTTAAGGTTTAAATCATTATATTTTCTAAAAATATGTAATTTCAACAAAACCCAAAATCTCTCAAAAATTGTAAACCAACTTTGTGGGATCACCCCCCCCCCCCACACACACACACACACACATATATGTGTGTGTGTGTGTATGTATATGTATATGTATATGTATGTATATATACATATATGTGTATGTATGTATGTGTAGACACTGAAAAATGTCCTAAACGATATCATACACTCGAATCAAGTTTACTAACATCATTTCTTTTCAAATTCATCATTTTTTCACTTAAATGATTGAATTAGCCTAGCTAATTAATTAATTACATCATTTTCATCTATTAACCTAATTCATTTAATTGAGTTAATTCTCCCCCTTTTTCACGCTAACATTTCATCCTATTAAATTAAATAAATCAAAGTATTTAATTTATCTTAATTAATTAAATAACCCTAAGCCATCTTAATTAATTAAATAGCCCTAAGTTATTTGATTAAATATCATATCACCTTTCCCCATTCATTAAATCATTTAATTTAATGAATATTCTTCTAAATCCCCTAATTGCATAATTAAACCTTCCAAAGAATATTCTCTCTCCTTCAATCATCTCACTTGGCTTCTTAAACAAGCTAAACTTGTGACCTCTTGAACAAGTCACCTTGTGACCTATGTGTGTAGGTCAAAAGTGTGTTTGTTTGGAACAAATGTGAGCCCTTGATTAAACCCATCTTGCATTCTCACCCGTTGATGAAAATCCATGATCGACACCTCTTCTTTCCTCCATCCCTGGCCGTTGATTAATCTTTTCGATCTCAGTCGTCCATTTCTCATTTGTTTTCCTATAAATAGGTCACTATTTGGAGACAAATGGATCCATCTATCAATTGCAAACTTATGTTGTTGAATTCACTCACACTCACACTCATATTTTACTCACCTTTAGCATGTTTTAGTTCATTTTTAGTTACATAATAGCTTAAAGCATCCATTAATGGCTTCCATGCATCCATCTTAGCTTATTTATAAATTAGGGTTTCCATCTTTTAGCTTAGAAATAGCTTAGACTAGCTGAGCAATTGCATAATTAGATCAATTTTAGCATAAAATCATGTTAATTTAGCTTGCATCATGTTCAATTTAGTATAAATTAGGTTTCCATCCATTTATCACAATGGTTTCATCGATTCTCTTCCATAGTATCGGTTGAAACAGGCTCACTGATCACGGGAATTGGAAAGGGTCGTTGTTCCACATCAACACAACACCAATTCCAAAATAGGATAAGTTTTAAATGGGTTAGAGTAAGCATTTAACTGCTTTCATATTTTGTAGTTTTCAGTTTCAATAAATGCTTAGTTCAAACTTTCAATTTTAATGATCTTGTTTGAGATTGAGGTTTAGTGGCTAAATTATGCTTCGATTCATCATGGATCAAGTGTAATTGACCCACGCTAACAATCCATGTCTCACATTTTGGCGCTAGGAGGAGGGAAAACCGTCAATTTAATCAATTTTTAGCTCAATTTTCATTCATTTTCTTTTTTGTAGGATACATCAATGCCCAAATCAAATATAGCAACGCACTTTGAAGAGCATTGCCATATAGCGACTCTATCCCAATTTGAAACAACGACATCTATTAAATGCACTGGGGCCAATTTAAATATGGCGACACTAATTTAATATAGAGGTATCAAAGACTTCAAACAATGATGCCCCACAAATTCACTAGAGCGACACCCAACAAAATACTGACGCTATTGTGCTCTCTATTTTTGCTGCAAAGCGATGCCAATTTACCAGAGCGACACCCAAATTTCAAATCGCAATGCTATCGTGTTCACTGACACCCAACCAAGGTAAGAAGTTTTATGAACATTTTTCTTGACATGTGCTTTAATTTTCTCTATTCATCAGATCTCTAATGCACTTCTAACATTCTTCTGGTTGTTAGACTAACAAGGTTTTGTAGGTTGGATGACATAGAGCTAAAGTGAAGAAAGCCTTTTTATCTTGAAATTTTATGATTGTAACAAGCGCTTGACGCTTTGGGGCAATTATAACCCAAATTTTTATGCTTTCCACTTTTTGCTCTAGGACTTCACTAAATTTCAATTGGGTTTAAAACGAATGCTCAAACGAGATTAAAATTGAACTCTCGTCTCATCATTGTATTTTGGGTTTAAAATTGAACAAGGCAACTTCATTTTTTTTTTGGTGCATAAAATGAAGTCATCTTAGCTTAGGGGTTAAAATTTACAATTGTTTGCTATGTTTTGTGATTTACACTTTTGTTATTGAATGCATATGCAATTCTCTCATGCCTTTTGGCGATCTTGAGAAATAGAAACATTCCTTAATAGTTTGTATAATCACCTACATCTTTCAATTTGGATTAAAACTAAACCCCTTTGTGAGTGAGAAAAAGGCGTGGTGTGTGTTCTCTCCTCATTTCACGTGAAACTAGGATGATCGAACTACAAATGTACTTCCTCACTATTGTTCATCCTTAGAGGGCCTTCCTCCCCACTTTGAAAAGAGAGAACAACCCAAGCAGTAATGAACTAAAGCCAAGTTCTTCTGAACCGTTATATAAATATATGGTTGTAATGAAAATTGTGATCAATGGGATGCGGTACATGATAGCTCTCCCCCAATATCTTTATGATGCGTAAAGCCCTTGTTCTAAGGGTTGGGAGACCTCTTGATGGAGTTTATCATAGTACTCCCTAAATCAGAAGCCCTTACTACGAACCATTGTTTAGAATCCAAAATCCTAAAATACTTGTTGTACCAGAATGGTCATTATGAAGCCACCCCACGTTCTTACTATTCAATTGTATAAACAAAAAAAATCTTTTGATCTCTGGATTTTAAAGATTTTGAGATTTGGTGGTCCCGAGAAGTGTGTGTTGTGGAGGGGAGCCAATGTCGCCAAATCTCTAACTGTTTGCATTGTTTAGTGTTTAGAGAAATCCAAGTGGGAACTCAACAAGTATAGCCATTTCGAACCTAGGATTATAAATGATTGTGAGTCAGTTTGATACATTTCTTGGTTCTAAAACGTTACAAAAAATAACATTCACTATCTTCCACAAAATTTCAAACACTTTGGCCAAAATATGGATACCTCTTGAAATTAGCCTTGATATTACTGCTTGTCCTAAGGATTTATCCTTAGAGATTTCTAAACATCATGACTTATATCTCAATTCACATTTCCCAAAGACAACATAGGTAATTATGGCTTCAATCTCATGATTTTCATGAAATGGACATTGTGAAAGTTATGACGTTCTTGACATAAACATTTAGTTTGAAAACATAATCAAGACGAGTGTTTGTGGTAAAATCAATTCACTTAAGCAAGATAAACTTGACACAAATGAACCCCACATGACTCTTTGGAGACCAATTGCTCCCATTGAACAACCTGATCTTCCAAGTGCTATCATTCAACCAAACTTTGAACTCGTTAATGGAGATCAAACCGATTTTTTTAAGAGTTTGAGAAGCTTCACTTTTGAAACAAAAGAAACACCTACCCAGTGCAGAAACGCAACAACCATTTTAGACGAAGAAGAGGAAAAAGCTAATATTGAGGTTGGAAGGCCCATATTACCACCACTCGCGTGGCAATAAATATCTCCCTTTCTTCTATAAAACTTGAACTGTTTCTAAATGATCTCACGCAAAGTCAGGATCCCCAAAGTAAGGTCTACAGATCATCATTTCAGACTTAGACATCTTAGTCCAAAATCTCTCAAGAAACATCTTTGGGCACTTCATGAAACCAAGACTAGGTTGGTATACAAATTTTACAAACGTGCCTCAAGAAACAATCCAAACTTGTATTCCTTCTATTACTGTCAAAATCCTAGTCATTTCCAACGTTTCCAATTTCTCACATGATCCATCAAACAATCAAAATCTGTAGGGAAAGATCTACATCCCGCCATTGCAAACATAGGTATCATAATTCCAATTTTGGTAGGAAGTGGGCCTTAATACTTTATCACAATCACAACATCTTGTTGAGGAACTATTGTGCTCAAGCTAGGAGGAACCGAACAGGCTTACCTACCCATATCTATCCTCTCATTTAGGCCATCATTACTCTTTGGGATCTGAAAACTTTCGGTCTAGCATCATTTTCACTACCTTGGTCTTGTCAAAACAAAGGATCACTATAGGTCAACATTGGGTCAAACATTTCATCCACCCCTTCATCAAATTCCTTCCTTCACTTCACCATACTTTGCAAAATTTTAAACACACCACTTTTTGACTTAACATCAATCAAATCAACCCCTAACTTGCCTATTTTGTATGTGAAATGTATCCTTTTCCATGAATTTAGACAATTTAGTTATCATCCTTTAACTACTTCAGCTTGAAGGTCACAAGTCTACCCTAAAGATTAACAAGTTCATCAACATCTTGTATTCCAACATCAAAACATCAAACTTAAGTCAAAAGTGTTGTCCCAAAATGTTTACAAATATCACTCTCCATATCACCCATCTTTTCACCCCCCATTATCATCATTGCTCCCAAAAGACTTATAACGTCCCTTTTACCTAGATTTGAGTGAACTAGAGAGTTCAAACATCACAAATCAAAACACAACTCTCCCAAAGGTGACACAAAATTTATGGTAAATATGAGATCACAACACAAGATAATCATAGAGAAAACAAAAGTTACATTTACCTCAAGTGATCCAAATCCTTTAGAATTCTATTCGAGAAGTCAAGTTACCCCATCACAACAACCATCATCACCATTAAGGCCATATGAGATAGAAGATATCACATACAATCCCTTTAAAATCACTAGGGAAGAACTCATGGAACATCAAGCCTTTGAAAATGTAGCCCCTATCTCCCCATCATTTGTTGCAGAGAATTTTCCATAGGGCTCCGCAACTCCATCACTAGGGCTACATCAAACCTACATTCCTGGTATTGCAACAAGCCTTGCTAAAGAATTTGGTCATCCTCTTTTGTTCGAAAACATCACACTTGTGGGTACACTTGAAACCAATCCTCCACCTCCAACAACCACTTGGACACCAACCTTTGGTGTTCCTCCCATTCCCCAAGATCCTAAATAGCCATACACACCTATGGAATTCATTATACCACAACTAATTCAACATATCAGGGACATCCCTCTTCATCCATACTCATGAGTACCACAAGTGTTCCTACCATCACGCAAAGTAGTATGGATCCATTATCTCAAAACAACACACAAGGGCATATTAGTACCATACCACAGAATCAACTCTTAATGCAGATAGGGACATCTTCATCCAATCCTCCAGTTGGTTCGTCCATACCATTGGTTTCACAAAACACATTGGTCCCATCCATTATCAACTCATCCCAAAGCAATCCCTTGGTGACAAATCTTGTCAATACAGGCAATACATTAACTACATCTCTTACACAAGGGAATCCTCAAGGCATGGGACAAGGAAATATTTTTAATTAATGGACTCAAGGTCCTAGTGTTTCATTTCCATAACACAATATAATTGCACCATCCTCATCTTTTTCCACAATCCCTTTTACTATGCACAATCCAACAAGATCTCAAACATACATTCCTCCACCTCAATCCACTTTCTTACAAGAAATTTTGAACCAAGGGAATCCCCAATCTCTCATCACCAATATGCTACCCACTCAAAATATCAAAACCAACAATCCTCCATTGATGTTCCAAAAACCACCTAATCCCACTTTTCAAGCACATGCTTTAGCCTTACAACAAGCCCTAGCAACGCAACAACAACAACAACAAGTAGCAACGCAACAAGCAACCTTAGCACAACAACAACAAGCAGTAGCACAACAAGCAACCTTAGCACAACGACAACATCAAGCACGTCAAGCAGCTTTATTATCACAACAACAACAGGCCCAACAACAAGCCCTAGTGGGGCAACAACAACAAGAAGAAGCTCAACAACAATCCTTACTAGCTCAACAATATGCCATACAACAACAACAAGGTTCCTATTAAAATCCGCAATCACACATCGTCAATCCAAATGTGTTAGGAACATATACATCAATACCCCAATCACCTTCACAAAATCCTACCCCACCATACACCCCATACAACACATCATCATATCAAAATCCTGTGTATAACTCATTTATCATCCCACCATATGTTCCCCCAGCAAATTCGGAAGACGATCTAGCATCGCAATTTAAGGCACTATCACAAGAAATACAGGACCTTCGCATGGGAAAGGAAAAGAAGCCTCATACACAAAATATATGTCCCTATCCATTCAACCAAAACATAGCAATGGCACGATTCCCTCTTGATTTTGAAATCCCCAAATTCGATAAATATAAAGGGAGAGGATGTCCTGTGGACTATATCAAGGAATTTAATGTCATGTGTATGGAGGTTGCTTATAATGATTCATATTTAATGCGCCTATTCCCTCGAAGTTTAACAGGTCCTGTTATGGATTGGTTCTCTCATTTGTCTCCCGGTATCAAAACTTTTCAAGAAATTACTGATAAATTCATTGATCACTTCTCCTTCAATCTTGACATGGACATCAGTCTAGAGGAATTATACACTCTTAGACAAAACAAAGGGGAAACTTTCGCTAATTTCTTGAAACGATGGAGACAAAGAGATAGTAAAAGCAAGTGGCCTCTTCCCAATGAACAACAAGTGGGAATCGTCATAGAAAATCTAGATCCAGATCTATCCTTCCACTTGAAAATGCAGTGCATCACATCATATGACGAGCTTGTCCCTAGAGCCCTTAACATCGAGAGAGCTCTAATCTCGCAAGGAAACACTCAAGCTTATAAAGACAACCGCCCATCAACTGGTTCAAATAACAAGCCTCATGTATGGGCTAAGAACAAGAATGTAACAAATGATGGTGTGGTAGATGCTAAACTAGTCTTAAGTTCTCCTAGGCCAAACAACAATCAAGTAGCTAACTTCCAACCGACTGTGCAGCAAATGACACCCTCGCAGAACAATCAAATCAATAACACCGAAAACAAGAATTACTATCTTAAACGCAAGTACACACAGTTATTTGAACCCATCAAAACCATCATGAAAAAGTTGGTAGAGTCAAATCTGATAACACTTCCTAACTTTGAAAAATAT
Organism: Sequoia sempervirens; assembly: GCA_007258455.2. Taxonomy (NCBI): domain Eukaryota; kingdom Viridiplantae; phylum Streptophyta; class Pinopsida; order Cupressales; family Cupressaceae; genus Sequoia; species Sequoia sempervirens. Next base: position 173,826 of record VDFB02285167.1, on the reverse strand, counting down.
CAAGAACCACAAGAGAAACCATCCTAGTACAACGTAAACGACCTCTACGACTTTCATAAGATCAAAGGACACAAAACAAAAAATTGCATGAGGCTCAAAAACATTATCCAAGACATCATAGAGAATGATACCATATCTGTTGAGGTACCATCTGGGAATTAGGGTCTTAAGATACACAAGAACCCTATGCCATATCATAACAAAGCAAACAACACTGGGAAAGCTAAGGATTACACAAACATGCAACATACCTATTACAATATAGTTGCTTCCTATGATAATGTCATCATTTTCGTCACCATCAAAGGGCATAGTGTAGAGTGTGGAGTCACCACGCGATGTGGAAAAGTCACCATTCAAGGAGTCCCATCCCAATCTAGAGCACAACCTACTCAACCAACAACAAGCACCATCAAGTATAATCTCTTAGAATAGCTCAAGAAGACCCCCGCCAAGATATCAATTCTAAAACTTTTGAGGCTATCACCCGCGCATAGGGAAATCTTGGAGAAAGCTTTATCAAAGTCATTTTTTCCCAAGGATATTAATACCGATCAATTTCAAGCTATGGTAGAACACATCACTAATCATCTTCTCACCTTCTTCGAGCAAGACCTACCAACACAACCATCTCATAACCAGTATTTACACCTTGAAGTTGTCATCCATAAGAACAAGGTTAAAAAAGTCTTAATAGATGGAGGTGTTAGATTAAACATTTTCTCCCTTCAGCTGATCAAAAGTATGGGCTATTCAATGGATACTATTGAGAAGACAAAGAGTACCACCATCAAGGCATATGATAACCAAGAATGGGTATCACAAGGTATCATTGCATTCCCCATCCAAGTAGGCCCTCTCATCGCATAAACTACATGTCAAGTGTTGGACCTAGATCTTCCCTACAACATACAGCTTGGTCGACCCTGGATCCATGCTCTAAAAGTTGTAGCCTTGACTTATCATCAATGTGTGAAGTTTCCTTTCGAGGGAAGAAATATTACTATCCATAGAGATCCCAAGCCTTTTATTATTGCAAAAATCTTGAAGCCAAGTTCTATAAAATCCCCTAAGTACCCAAGAATGACGAAGGACCTACACCTTCCACCTCATTTGTTGACCCATCATCCCTTGCATCTACTTATGAGACAAAAGCACTCATTTTGTAGAACATACCTGATATCAAAGCAATAATTCAAGATGATGGTTGTGGGAACTACAAGCTAATGAAGAACACCTTTGTCTTAGGCGAGCTACTTATTCCTCCTCAATCTCATGGGAAACCTACATCTAACATCAAAGAGCCAGAAACTATCAAGATAGCAACTACTACCTTCACCAAATGGGGGGATTTGAATCAAGAAGATGTCAATGAGGGAAATATCTCTAAGCTCCTCTATCAAGATGAAAGACCTGTCCCCACTCTCCCTATGGAAGATGATAACAAAGGCTTGCAGCTCATGAAGGGAATGGGATATAACAAGAATGAGAAGCTAGGAAAAAATGATAATGGTTTACTAAAACCCATTTTTCTTGAGAAATGTCTAAAGAATCTTGGCTTAGGTTGTACTACTAGCAAGGTCACACTTATTGGCAAAGGTACTTTCGCTAAACAAGTTGAGGCTTCCTCTTGGTCACCTACATCATGTGATACAACCTTAGATGACTTTCCCCTTGATGTTGCTGACCTGTTTGAAAACAACTCCCTCTTCATGATTTCCATTACATCATTTCATCCAAGCAATCGACCAACTGAAATATGCCTAGCCTACCCACAACTCATTGACATGGACCAACAAGAACCACCAATTCTAGATTTATTCAAAAACGATGAAGCGATCTCAGAGTTCATGGGACTCCATGACAACTTACCATGGGCAGATCACAAAGCCGGTTTTGACATAGAGCTAGATACATAAGTGTCTTATGGGGAGGTGATTGAATCTTTCATTCGCAAAATTGATGAAATGCAACTAACATACATGTCTTTAAGTGAAAACCACACTGTGGCACTTCTTGATCCTAAAAAAGTAAAAACAAAGAACACATTCGACTGTGAAAACCTCTCTAAGATGCCCAAGGATGATGAATTCAATCTCCCCATTAGTGCAATGCATCTAGAGAAGTTAGCAGTACTAACAAAAAAAACCACTTCAGTCAATGTGAACAAAAGAAGCACCAAAGATAATTTTTATGCTAAGTCTTTATTGGATGAAGAACCTGGTAGCATTCTTGAAAGAGCACAGAGCTAACTTTGCATGGTCATACACAGATATTCTAGGCCTCGACACAAAAGTGGTTGTGCATCACTTAGCAACCTATCCTAAAGCTAGGCCAGTCAAATAGAAATTAAGGAAGTTGCACCCTCAAATAGCACTCTTGGTCAAATTTGAGTTACAAAAGCTCCTTGACATTGGATTTATCCGACCAATAGATTATCCTGAGTGGGTTTCAAACCTGGTACCAGTCTCAAAACCCATTGGGGGCATTAGAATATGCATTGATTTCAAAGACTTAAACAAGGCATGTCAAAAGGATGATTTCCCTCTTCCCAATATTGAACTCATCGTGGACTTAACAGTTGGGCATGAAATGTTGTCACTCATGGATGTTTTTTCAAGCTACAATCAAATCATAATCACCAAGGAAGATCAACACAAAACTGTGTTCACTTGTCATGGGGAACCTATTACTGGAATGTAATTCCCTTTGGGCTAAAGAATGGGGGAGCAACCTATCGAAGGGAAATGACCCTCATCTTCCACGACATGATCCACAAAATAGTTGAAGATTATGTGGACGATATTTTGGAAAAATAAAAGAAAAGAAGTGAGCACATACAAGTCTTAGGACCCATCTTTGATAGGCTAAAAGAATACAAGGTACATCTAAATCTGAAAAAGTGTCTTTGGGGTCACATCAGGGAAACTTCTTGGCTTCATTGTCTCGAAAAGAGGGATAGAAATTGATCCAACAAAGGTAAAATCCATCCTAGACATGGAACCACCACAAACACTAAAGTAGATGAGAGGGTCATAATTTATGAAATTAATTTCAGTGGACCAAAGTTGTAAAAACATGTTGATACTAGGTTGCATGAAACATTTCCATATTGTAATCAAACTTAGTTTGGTGGTTGGTTAGCTATGCTTATTGCCAACCTAGGACAAAGTCGATTCCTACCTATTCCTTTCCCACCTGGGGATGTCTTAGCATAAATTTGAATGATTTGTTGTTGTGTTCTTATATTTAAATCTTGCATTCACTTGCCCTCTAACAAAAAAATATTCCCTTCATGATGACCCTCTTCATTATGCCCTTCTATTGAAAATATTTGTTTGCCACCGACAAAGTCCTTCGCTCTAAAATTTACCTTGACTGTGAAAACCTTCACTCCATTTTACCCGGGTTGCCAATATTCTGCTCCTCTGTAAAAAAAATTATTCTGCTCTTTGTCTTTTCATAGCTCAAGAAAATAACTTTCCCGTGAAGAAGCTTTTCTTCTTTTAATATTTTCCCAACCAAAGAAAAAATTATTTTATTAGTGAAAACTCATTCACCCCCAACAAAGAAAACCTTTACTCATAAAGTGAATAATTAATTCACTTAATTGAGCCTTTAAATCATTTACCCGTGTCACTTTCTTTACCATATTTTTCTCTAGCAAAGAATATTATTTCCTTATTTTTAAAAATGGAGGCCTTTGAATATTTAACTTCAGGCTTATTATAATATATTCACCCATGCTTTCACACTTTGCCCTGAACTCTTTACCTGTCTCGTGAAAATTTTAATTATTTCCCCGAGCACTAAACTCATCTCCCTAGCTATTTCTCTCTTCACGTTATATTTTAGAACTTTGCTTTTAAAATAGTGAAAACTCCAAAATTCCTTCCTCGTGCAATAATACATTAAAGCTTTATGCACGGGCCCCACCATGAGCTCTCACCAATCCCCGCTATCCTATTTCATTTTCACATGGCATCAAAGAATCGCCCGGGCTCATGGGCAATATAATTTAAAACTTTAAAAATAAAGCTTCACACCTCACTTCCTCGCTTCCCCGTGCCTCTATGTTGACATCAGCCTTTCTCCTCACGAGCTGGCGGGCTATGGTGAGGGCTCCTCCACGTTGGCTCTTCTCTGTCCTTTGTTGATTTGCTTTGTTTTCCCTAAATCCTCATTTTCCTGGTTCTCCTTGGCATGGCAGCAATCGAACAAATACTTATAGTAGTCAATGTGGAACTCTATCCTCCATCGAAGCTCTTCCTTGATTGCTCTCAGTTTTTTGAGATGACAAATAACCAAAATCAACAGCCTTCAATTCGATTTTTCCCAATGCATTCATTGATGGGTCCTTTTTTCTAATGCAGGGGCGTTTTTGGCAATGTTGGCACTTGAAATCCATCAGAAACATGGGTAAAAACACCTCCTAGGCACTAGGAATGGTCAATGGATGAATTCAGACCATAAATCATCAATTTTGAGCTCAAATAGACCCCCAAAAATTTGTCAGAAAGCCAAAAACGTGATTCACAGCCTCAGCCAAAACTCTGCTCAAATCCTACATAAATCCATTAGATACGCCTCAATGGAGAGGGAAATACCTTAATCTTAACTGAAATAAAAATTGCAAATCAAAATCTGCCCTCCTAGCATTCTCCCCGCTTCCCTGTGTCGTGAGCATTTCTTTCACAGGCAAGCGGGTAAAGCTCTCCTTTATAAAGTTAAAGCTTTAAAAGATTTGATGTTTCCCTAAAATGACTTTATTCCCTTGCATTTTTCCTTTTATAATATTTAAAATATGCAAAATATTTTAAATATGTGCAATTTTGAACGTTAAGAAATAGTGAAAATTTAATTTCGACTGCATCCCAAATAGGAAAAATTTATTGCGGATAAATTGGGTCACCTAAAGCCATGAAAATTTGCATAGGGACATTATCAATTATTTAGAGAAAACCCACTTCCTCAAAAATTGCATTGTTGAAAGATTTTTAGGACCTCCTTTGTAAATTGGTCTGTCGAATGCCTCTACAAATTGGTCAGAAAGCCAAAAACGTGATTCATAGCCTCAGTCAAAACTCTGCTCAAATCCTATAGAAATCCATCAGATACGCCTCAATGGAGAGGGAAATACCTTAATCTTCACTGAAATAAAAATTGCAAATCAAAATTTGCCCTCCTAGCATTCTCCTCGCTTCCCTGTGTCGTGAGCATTTCTTTCACATGCAAGCAGGTAAAGCTCTCCTTTATAAAGTTAAAGCTTTAAAATATTTGATGTTTCCCTAAAATGACTTTATTCCCTTGCATTTTTCCTTTCATAATATTTACAATATGCAAGATAGTTTAAATATGTGCAATTTTGAACGTTAAGAAATAGTGAAAATTTAATTTCGACTGCATCCCAAATAGGGAAAATTTATTGCGGACAAATCAGGTCACCTAAATCCATGAAAATTTGCATAGGGACATTATCGATTATTTAGAGAAAACCCACTTCCTCAAAAATTGCATTGTCGAAAGATTTTTAGGACCTCCTTTGTAAATTGGTCATTCGGATGCCTCTGCCATGACTGAAATGCATTAAAATAATGCATCATATTATCTCCAATTTTGACGAAAATGGGGTTGGAGATGTTTTGGATCAAAATGGGAAATGGGTCGCCTTTAGAATTGCAAAACTTGAAAGTTTCTAAAACACCAATTTTGACCCGATTGCAGTCAAAAGACAATTAAATAACACCCATTAAAGCTCATCGTGGGGGCCTGAAACTGAGTAGACATGTAGACATTTGACCCAAGAATTCAGTCTTACTCTCAAACATGATAAAGAGGTTTTCCCTGTTAGCTATTTTGTTCCTTACTTCCAAAGAACCTTCTATTCTATTTGCCAAATAATTGGTTATGATCCTGCCACGGGAATGCCAATGGCATGGATGTATATGGCTGCCCATATTTAGCACCCCCAATATTGTGCAGTATATATTACTTATTTTTCAACTATGCTCAATTACTTTCATACATATATATTAGTGTTTTGGGTTCTACTATAAGTTCAGATTATTGCAAGTGTTGGTTCTTTTTCTTGCAACCTTTAATCCTAAGGAGAAACACAGTGTCTAAACTATGAGATTAAATATTTAGGACAAGGAATATGCACTATCAATGGATTGAAGACAATAAAATCCAATGAACAAGGCTATGAAAGCGTTCTACACTTTGAGCTCCATAGGACTTAGGAGGGTGCTACTAATTGTAGGTCTAATTTTAAGATAAACTTATTCCAAGCAACAAACTACAGACCTATAAAAGTGGATAGTTCTTAGGTATATGAGTGATGGATATTTTATATCCTTCTAGGTTCAAGCATAATCCCATTCGCATTAAACATTGTTGAGAACACATAATTTAAATATCTTCATCTTAAACACGTAGAGGGTTAGTAGGAAAACTTCTCTCACATTCAGCCTCTATACTCTTTCAAATATCATGAAGATACATGGAACAAATATAAATTAAAGAACAAAGCAAAAGGACCAAAGTAACAGAGATTTAATATAATTTGATTTGTTTATGAAAATGTCCTAGGCTTTGAGATAGATCAGTGCCTAATCATGGTCCATGGAATCAAATATAAAACTGCAATAGAGACCCTATCAGCAAACTAAGTTCAACCAATGGATTTAAAATATGTCAATCCCTTACATTAACAAATCAACTCATATTGTTATAAAATTATGCTTAGCAATCCCACTTGTGCACTCTAAAACACAGTTATTTGATCAAAGTAATTTAGCTCTACTTAAAAGAGAACCATGGCCAAACAACACAATAACAGGAAAGCTGCAATGACAAATCCAAACATACTTGATATATTGAATTTATATGATGAAAAGCTTACAAATTTGGAGACAATTTCATAACAGTAATATATTTCTGCACAAATTGGTTACCACTTGCTCATAAAATCAAACTAATACAATTTACATATTCTATACATGACTCAAACTCAGCACTATTCTACCTTACTCTCCTAATTTAGAAGTTCAGAACACTTTACAAATGAGAAGAAGAAAGAAGATATAGAAGAACAAGAAACCTTAAAACCACATATGCAGTTGACACCTGGATCCATTATTCTCCATTGATCTGTAACTATTTTTGCTTCCTAAAGAATCTTCAATCTGCTCCTTGGTTCATGCATCTTGCATTCACTTGCTCTCTAACAAAAAAATATTCTCCACCCCGAAGAGCCATCATTCTTCTTTATTTTGCAGTTGAAAAATATCTGTTTGCCACCGACAAAATCCTTCATTATGAAAATTACCTTGACCGTGAAAAATATTTACCCATTTGTTTTGCCCTGTAGCTGAAAATTTACTCCTACTCCATTTTACCCTGTATTGTGAAATTGGTTCTATTTTCTTGTGAAAGCCTTTTACACCTCCTCTGTTATGCTACACTTTGCATATTCATCTCCAACAAATAAAATATTATAAATTTATAGTGGAAGCTTTTTAACCTTATTACTTGGCAATATAAAAAATTTACCTATGCACCATTTAAAAATATTTGCTTTTAAAATTACACCACTTAATCACACTTTATAGGGCAACTCTTAATTTTTACATGTTCTTCCTTTTAAAACAAATGAAGGCCTTTCAAATAATAAACCATCTAAACCATTGGGCTCTTAAAATCTTCATGGGGCCCATCTTGAAGCCTCCACCAATACCCACTCTCCCGTTCCTTTTGACAACGGCAGCAAAATAATGTGCGGGTTGGCAGGAAAACACTTATAAAGCCCAAAATAAAATATTTGCACTGCAAAGGAAGGCTTCATAAAATAATAAAAAACATTAAAACCTTTCATAAACTCCTCCCCGCTTCCCTGCCATCCTCTACTAATGTCACCATTTGTTCCCACGAGCAAGCGGGGAAAGCTTCTTGTTCATATGTTTATCGTAACTGGGTCGTTTTTTATAGTGCAAGGGCGTTTTTAATGATTTTTTGGCATTTTTGGCTTCACCAGATACTCAAAAACATTTGAATCCCTATTTAAAAAGCTTTCAATGCATTAGGAATGGTTCGGGCATCTTTCTTGAGGCTGCATTAACATTTCCCATCTTGCAAATGTCTTTAAAAATCCACCTGAAGACAAAAAACGTGATTAAAATCACTTTCAGCTCCCTCCACACAGCAATGGAACACATTTTGCAATCCACAAACAGGTCCAAAACTAGCCCCAAGAAATTGCAGGTCATACAATGAATTACTATGCATTTTTCCAATCAAATAACACTCAGAACATGCCCAAAACACATAAAAAAGAACAGCCCAGACATTGGAAAGGTTGCAGGCGACATTTTGGAGGTTGAATCTACACTTTTGATCCACAAAATAGCATGGAAACTTTTGTTAAAACATTCACATGCCTAGCAATTCTCATCTCTTAGCTTGCTCACACCCCCACAAGCATCCTCTGATGGCCTCTCTTCCATCTGTGAGATGACGAGGAAGTATTGATGAAAGCAAGAAGACATTATTGTTGAACCCTTATAAAGTTTAATATTTTATCCCTTCTCAAATCTCCCTCTCCTCTCCTCACTTCTCCGCAAGAAACTGGTGTTGTCAACAACTCTTTCAACGAGTTGGCGGGGAAGTAAGGCTACATTTTAATATTTGCAAAGTATAAAGTTTGCAATATATAAAATATTAACTTTTCCCTAAAACTAATTTACGTGCACTTGTATTTGCAAAACATTTCAATAAAATTTAAAATATTTTAAATATTAGCATTTTTGAAACATTAGAAAATACAAAAAAATTGATTTCACTTGCCATCCAAATGGAGGAAATTCACTGCGCGCAAATCAGGACACCTAAAGCCATGAAAACATGTGTAGGGACATTATCAATTATTTAAAGAAAACTCATTTCCTTAAAACTTGCATCGTTGATATGATCAAGAGTTGTTAGCCTATCTAAATGATGCAAAACATAATACAAAAGACAACAAACAACACTTGACACCTCAAGATAGGGCTACGTTAAACTTAAATAAACTAAAAATAAGCAAGTAGATTTTTACCTTGTTCAAGTTGCTCCTTGGTTGACCCTTTGATGATTGATATTTTGTGTGCTCCTTTAATGGAAAGAGTGCTAAAAGTGGATGCAAAATGATGAGGGTTTGATAAGGATTCAAATGAGAGATGTGGGTATTTTGATGGATCAACAAAATGGATGCAAGAGCTTGAGGATTCAACAATGTTGGATGATAGTATGAGTGTATGAGAGTTGAAGTTTGAATGCTTGAGCTTGAAGATGCATAATGTTGATCCATCAAAATACCCACATCTCTCATTTGAATCCTTATCAAACCCTCATCATTTTGCATGCACTTTTAGCACTCTTTCCATCAAAAGAGCACACAAAACATCAATCATCAAAGGGACAACCAAGGAGCAACTTGAACAAGGTAAAAATCTATTTGCTTATCTTTATTTTGTTTAAGTTTAGCATAGCCCTATCTTGAGGTCTTAAGTGTTGTTTATTGTCTTTTACATTCTATTTTGCATCATTTAGATAGGCTAACAACTCTTGATCATATTTTTGGCACGCCCGGTGGGACCCACAAATGGGTCCCTTTCTTTTACGTTTTATGTTGTTTGATGTTTTGCAGGTTCAGGTTGTAGAGAGATGACTTCGCCCAAGACGGAGGCAACCTCGCCCCCAGGTGGGCGAACTTGACCTGAATAGGGGCGAACCTGCCCTAAGTTGGGCGAACCTGCCCTCAATAGGGGCGACCCTACTTTGTAGAGTCACCCATCTAAGCAACAAACAATTTCTGCTTTCAGTTTTCTGGATGGGAAAACCTGCTCTGTAGAGAGAACCTGCCCTATAGAGGGGCGAACCTGCCCAGACAAAGGTTTCTGCAAGGTAAAACAATAGTTTAAACTTTGTTTCTAGCTTTCGTTTTTCATTGTTTTGAGGTATTAACCCCTAACATCGTTTATTGGTGAGTGTGTGCATGCTTTTCCTAACATTTGTGCAACTTGCTTCATGCTTGTCAAAAAGTAGAGATCAAACTACTAATGTTTTTCCTACAGATCAATCATTTCCAGCTTGGTTAGTTTAGTTTGTTTAGCATTTTTGCATATTAATCTAGGCACATAGATCTAATTAGGGGGAGTCAACACACATTGTTTGTCTTGTTTGCAAGTTCTTTGTGTCACCCAAGGGGCACTATCTCGTTCATGTTTTCCCCTTGCACTTTGTGTGAACCTGGGGAGTAGCTGAGAATGGTTAGTGTTCTCTTCTTAGCGGGACCTGCTTGGGGATTTCATCACCCCAAGGGATGATCCCAACCACGCGTACCGGCAGGGTATACAAAAGGGGGAGAGCGAAAGCTATACCTCAATCCAGTCATGTCGTCTCTGGCAGAGTGTCGAAGCTAGGGTGATACCTAGATAGATGTGAAGAGGTCTTAGCCTTCAGTATCTCGTTGGGGTTCCCGACTCATACTTGTGACAGGATATTGTTCACAGTTTGTGCCTCACGTACCAAATGTATATCGAAGACTCCCTAGTTGCTTTATTCAGCCTAGTTAGAGAACCGTGTTGGCCATACCCTTTTCATTAATATTAGGCTTGTGTTGTTTGTACTATTTTCTTTGTGCAAAACTAGTGCATTTCTATTGAATCAAGTCAGCCTTGTCGTTTGCTCACTATTTGCTGCATTTTTGGCCCTTTGCAATAGTCGTTTTCATTTGAATTAAGTCCAAGTCAACTAACAGAGGCAACCTTGCCCCCAATAGCGGCGAACTTTCCCTCAACAAAGGCGAATCCGCCCTCTATCTTAGTCATTTTGCAATATGTTTCTATAAAAATTGTCAATCTTTCCACTAAACAGGCAAACTCGACCACAACTTGGGTGAACCTGCCCTTAACTTGGGTGAACCTACCCCAACTTGGGTGAACCTGTCCCCCAAATAGTCATTTTCACTCTTTGTTCAATCATTACAGGCATCCGTTCACGTTTTCCGACCATCTGTTCCCTCGTTCTGACCATCCGTTTGCTCGTTCTGAGCATTCATTTCTCCATTCTGAACACCCATTCCCCATCCCAAGCATTTGTCTCCTTGATCTGAGCATTCATCCCCTCGTTCCAAGCACTTGTTCACCTGATCCAATCACCCGTTTCATACCCATCTTTCACCAATAGGCGAACTTGCCCTTAACTTGGGTGAACCTGCCTCCCAAACAATCATTTTCACCTTCCGTTCAGTCACTTTCGAGCACCCGTTTGCACGTTCCAAGTACCTGATTAACCATTCTGAGCATTCATCTCCTTGTTCTGAACATACTTTCCTCATTTCGAGCATTCATCCCCTCGATCCGAACAGTCATCCCCTCATTCTGAGCAGTCGTTTACCTGATCTGAGCATCTGTTTCTACCTTTCACTAAACAGGCGACACTAACCTCAACTTGGGCGAACCTGCCCTTAAGTTGGTCGAACTTGCCCTTAACTTGGGTGAACCTGCCCTCCAATAGGCGAACCTGCCCATCAATTGGCGAATCTGACCTCCAATAAGCAAACCTTCCCACCAATAGGTGAACCTTCCCACCAATAGGCGAACCTGACCTTCAATAAGCGAACCTGACCTTCCTTCAATAGGCGAACCTAACCTTCCTCCAGTCATTTTGTATCTTCCATTCATCCGCAATTTACATTTCAATCCATCTGCATTCTTCAAAATTCATTGTTTCATCAATCGAACCACATAGGTGCATCTTAGAACATCATTAGAGTTCATATCTATCATCAAATCATCCATCCCAATCACCTAGACTTCGTTTCAGGGGTTTTGATTTTTATGCAAAAACTTCCAGAGGTCATATCTTTTGACTCGGGTGTCCGTTTAGGCTGAAATTTTACAGGTGGTTGTGTTATGAGGTGGCACATGAATTTACTAATAACTTCCCCTGTTTCGGCACATTTTCGGGGCTTCAAACTTTCATCTTGACCCTCAAAATCGCAATTTAGTGTTTTTTTATTTTTATTTTTAAAAAACCATTTTCGTTAATAACTCAAAATGCATGTCTCAAATTTAGGATGTTAGTTAGCAATTCATCCTACCTTAGTTTTAAGAAGTTTTTAGGAAAAAATTGGACTCTCAAAGATATGCCTGTGCAGTTACCTAAAATGGCAAAATTTGACAATTTTTGAAAACTGCCAAATCTGATTGTCAGCACCTTACGTCCTCTAGTTAAAACCCCTGAACTTGGTGTAGAATCAATCCCATCACATCCTTCAGCCATCCTAATTTGAGCTTCAATCCAATCCTAATCTGAGCTTTAATCTAATCTATTGTACCCCAAATTAAATTTTTTGCTACACTTAGGCATTTTGAAGAAATGAGTAAAAGTCTTACTAAATTTGTCAAAATTTGGGTTTGCATGTCTTGCATGAGGGGTAAAAACGTGAAATTTCTAAAATCTGACGATCTGGGTCTGCTAAGAGCAACCTAATCTACAAAACCCAGATCTCAGTTTTTCATCCCTACTTTTTAGGAAAACTGCTATTTTTAGAAATTTTCTAAAAATAGTAACTTTTTTCTGGGTTTTTTCTAAGTTTCTTTTGAAACGGATACTGGCAAAATTTTCTAAAAATAGAAATTTTGTCCACTAGGGTTCAAACTGATTTTGATAGGCTCAAAATACTTCCTTATTAGGCTGGTGCAGTCATAATCTCAAAATGATCAATTCTGCCCTAGTGGGTCTATTCTACTTTTTCAATTTCAGAAAGCATTTTAGGAGCTCCAAAGTCATCAATGGAGGTCACACAACTACCAGGAATTAGATTCAACACTCAAGCGTTGAATAGAAGGTGAAGTGATGAACACACACAGAGAACAAGGAAAAAAGTGAAAAATGTGGAAATTTGATTTAGTCTGCTTGACTTGGGTGCCCCAAGAGGCAATAGGCGCCCATCTTTTTGGGGCATCAAATGATGAAATTAGGGTTTGAGCTCCTAGGAAAAGTTGTTCAATTTCCTCCCAACTCTACAGCAAGTTCGGCAGTGTAGTCATCAGATCATTCAGTCACCCAGAATTCAAGATCAAACAGGGAGTTTTCAACCAGAACACAAAGTGAAAGTCATGAAAACGTCAGAGAATTTTATAAGTCTGGGAACTTTTAGTGCCCCAGGTGCCCAGGGGCACCTAGTCTTTTGAGAGGCCTAACTCAGCAGTTAGAGTTTGCAGATGGGATCAATTTCTTCAGAATTCAGTCAGCTTCGCAACAGATGTCTTCGTCAGAGCATCTAGCTGGCCAATCTTCGACAAATACAGACCAAAGCTGAAGGTATAGAATGAAGGATCAACTTTGAATGTTGGAAATCAGGTGAAAATGGCTAAGTATGGAAGAGATGGGCGCCCCTGGTGAAGAAGGGCACCCATGCTTTTGAAGGCCCAAATAGATGATTTTGCCAGTAAAGCTTCCAACATGACTTCTTTTGAATTGACCGATCTTTCCAACGAGATCAACAGCATGTCAATCTAACATGTCAGTCATCAAATGCGAAAGGAAAAATAGAGGGTTTGATAAGAGCCAAAGTCAAAAGCAAGAAGAAAGTACGAAGAAATGGCTAAGTCTGGTCAAGGTGGGCGCCCTTGGAGAGAAAGGACGCCCAAGGTTTTGGAACCTAAGATGATCGCATTTGTCAACGCAACCACCAACATCACCTCGTCAGATTCAATCAAGCTATCCAATGAAATTGACGGTCAGTCAATCCAATCAATGTAGCTCTGAGAATCGAGATTTCATCAGAAGATCAAAGGGAAATGAAGAACTTGAAAATCATGCAAAAATGGCTAACATTGTAAAGGTTCAGTGCCTCAAAAGGAAATGTGCACTCATAATTTTGAAGGATCAAATGAAGTTTTTAGCCAGAAGTATCGCCACAGTGATCTTCTTAGATACGATCAGGCTATGCGATGAATCATCCAGCTCGTTCATTGGATCAATCAGGAAGCTGGAGATCAAGGTCGAAGTATGGGTTCAAAATTAAGAAATATTCAAAAACCCTAGAAAATGGCTAAGTCTGAGGGAAGTTGGCGCCCCTGGAGAGAAAGGCACCCAACTTTCCATGCCTTAGTCAAATTTTCAAAGTTGCAAGTTGATGAGAATGTCCAAGTTCGATGTATCAGAGGATTTTAGGGTTTGCATACATGAAAGCAAAAGAAAGCAGGGTTTTCTCAAGCCTAAGGCTTATTTAAGAAGGCTTTCATCATTCAATCTTCATCATTCTTGCAGGTGGCGTTCAAGGGAGAAGAAGAGCAACAGATTTGAAGTTTTAATTCAAGATTCCAAGAGCTCAAGGTTGTTGATTCTTCAAATTTTTCAAACCAACAACATAAGACCTTGCTTTTTCATGCTTTTTCATCCAGAAGATCAAATTTTTGAAGGAGAAGGTCAAAGATTTCAATTTTCCGTCATCTAGGTTTCATCTCAGTCTTCTGAAGAATTTTCAAGAAATTTTCTCAAGTTGCAATAACTATTTTTTCCTTGCATGTTAGTGAAATCTTCAGGGTTTTCAATTTTTGATCATCTAGGTCCTCTCAAAACAATCTTCTGAAGGAAACTCATACCACAGTTATTTTAAGAAAATTTCAAATCCTAGGGTTGGTTGTTTTTTCAATCAGCCCTTAGTGTTTTTCAAATCTAATCAATTGGGTTCATTCCAAATTGTATTCTGAACAAAACCTAAGATCCAACTTTTTCGGTGAAAAATTGAAGAGATTAGGTTTTGTTGTTTTTTCAGTCTAAATTTTAAATTTTCAAAAATCGGCTATCTGGGTTGTCTTGTAATGAAATTTTGAGCAAAACCCATATCTCATAAAAAATTTCAAAAATTTGTCCATTTGAAAGAGAAAAACTAGCATTCTAAAAATAGTAAGTTGCTCAAAACTTGTCTGAACTTAGGCGAGTTTACAGTCATTCTTCAAAGTTTTTGAAATGGAATACACTCCCAATGATTTCAAGACCAAATCATCTCTCTACAATGATTTCATCAAAATAGGCGAGACAAACTTGCATCACATCAAGCCGATGTTTGATCTACACGCTTTAGAGAGCGCAAGCAACCCTACAATTAGAAACTTGGGACACTTTGGACTCTTCGTAGCAGCGTCCATTCCTATTTTCCTCCAGAGTCTCGAGTTCGTAATCTCTTGCATCAAGCATTACAATCCGGCAACATGGGAGATCTAGTCAGTAGATGGCAGATTGATCTACAGTTTGAAACTTGACATGATCGAGAAATGTTTTTCCATTCCTCCTTGGCCTGAAAGTGTCACTATCTTTAAAGGCGAATGTGAAGGGATGTGGGAAATGCAAAAGGACAAGTACAGTAAGAAGATTGCACAGAGGTGTTGTTATCAACCTGGATTTGCTCCCTGCAGAATATAAACTCAACAATCCAGTGTAACATGGGAAGACCTCTAAAGCTATGGGTCACTTATAGGCAGAGGTCAACCTCCGGAGAAGGCCAACTTCCTTTGGTGTCACCTAACTACTGATTCTGTAAAGGGAAAGGGAGAAGGAATGCATAAAAATAAAACTAACACTATGGTGATGCACCGAACTAACAGGAATTATGAAATAAAATAGATGAACATACACTAGAAAACTAATGATAGTTACTTTATTTACTCAACATGAACTTCGTGAACTTATGCATCATTCTTGAAAGGCTTATTCTGCATATACACTTTAAGAAGGAAAGATGAATTTCACAACTTTAAAGTTCGAATGCAGATTGAGAAAACACAGTTCAAAAATCACATAATCTAGAAGAAAATGAAAGTAGCATGAACACTAACACTGGTTTCGAAGGTAATCTCTATATTTTATATTCAAAATTCCAGATGAGTTACAAAGCATACATCAGCTAAGAAAGGATTTGAGAAAAATCACTAACTCTCTAGAATGCATAATCTGAACCCCTGAGTAAAGAGGCAAAAATCCATTTATACAAAAAGAGTGTCGGCCCCTGCCCTTAGGGATTACAAAAATATCTATCTTCAAAAATATCTGCCTTTAGATCTTTTCGAATGAAATTAATGTTGCATTCAAGTGAGTCCTTGTTGTCCATGTCGGTGAAGAAATGCTCCAGGAATGACCTCCTTGATCTTTTGCGACTACAACATTAACTTCTTGGTCTTCATGTCCACCTTCGAACCTCCTTCCGGAGCTTCTTTGAATGCTTCTGGGCTCAAAGCGAATCCACATCGCATTCATTTAGTTAGTCTTCTTCACAGGGATCAAACTGCCACAGCTCTCCTATTGTTCATTCGGATTGGTTGAATTCGCACCACATAGGTTTTTAGGCTGTCAAAGGTCGCTCCATTAAAATCGCATGTTGGTGAGACACTAGCCATGTCTCCCCGATGTGATTATGCCCTTCAACGGTTATTGGCATAGCTCACAACCGTCGGCTAGAGTTCATAGCGAGCCCAAAAGTCATATCGACATCCACAGTGACTATCACCCAGGCCATCGACAAGACATTTCACTTTAGGGAAGGCCTCATGGCGAGCCCTCAACAGTCATACCGATATCTCTTCCATCGCTTAGTTATCCGCATTCGACAAGAGCTCCTTCAGTCGGTAGGAGGTCATATTGATCTTATGAGTTATACTGCTCAGCTCCCCCGTTGGCAGGACATCCATGTGTCGGTGAGAGCTCATGCCGAAGGCAATATCTCTCGCTGAGCCCATTTCATCTCAAAAAGACCCTATCGGGTCAGCAAGACTTCTTATCAAACTCCTCTCGGCGATGTGTCCCACCGCAGCCAGCTCCCTATCGGCGAGACACTATTCTCTTGACAGGACCTCATAGCGAGCTCCCCCTCTCTCCCCGAGTTCACTTAATTTTATCGAGAACTCCAACAATCGGTAGGACCTTATGCCGAAGGAAAAATCCTTTGGCGAGCTCACTTCATCATCTGTCGGCAAGACCTCATTGGGTCGGGAAGACCTCTCACTGAGCTCAAAACTATTTCGGTGAGAGCTTCATCTGTCGGCAAGACTTCATGCTGAAGCCTTCATCTCTCGGTGAGACCACCTCCATTCGCCGAGACATCATGTCGAGCTCCCTTCTTTCGCTGAGCTCACTTCACTTCGGGGAGACTCCACTTGGTTGCTAAGACACCATGATGAACTTTTAAAACTTTTGTCGAGACCTCCCCGTGTCGATAGGACATCTCCCTGAGACCACAACCTTATTCTGAAAGGTACCCTCTCTTCGGTGAGACACCACTCGGTCGTTGGGACGTTACAGCAAGGTCCTTCTTGTGTCCCCGTTGACATCTCTTTTCGCTAAGACCTTCGTTAGTAATCGAGACCTCTGTTTGTTGGTAGGACATCTCCCTGAAGGTAAACAACTCTCCCCAACGCCGACCTTGTGAGCAACTTTCGGTGTGACTCCCACTAGTCGGGAAGACTTCACAGCGGGCGGCAAGAGCTCATGGTGAAAGCACCCTCTGTCGGCAAGACATCTTGGTGACCCCAAAACCTTTCGGCCATACTGCAATTAATCGGCGAGACCTTTCAGCGAGGTCACAATATTTTGGCGGGCTTAGACCATTTCGGGGAGACCACCAATGGTCGTGAGACCTCTCGCCGACAATACCTCCCTTCACTGAGACGTCCTTCCTGTCAGCCAGACCTTACGCCGGAGCTATCATCTCTTGGTGAGGGCTCATATCAGTCGAGAAGACTTCACTTGATCGATGGGACTTCATACCGAGACCAAGCCCACTTCGGAAAACTTAAATCTCTCGACAAGAATCCCCGCGTCAGTAGGACTTCTCCCCAAAGGCACAACCTTATGTCGAGAGCTCCCCAATGAACAATTGTCAGCATGACCCCTTGTCAAGTAGAGAGATACATGAAGACTCTTGGCGACCCGAAAGTCCTAGCGACTGGTTTATTTAACCACATAGGACGCACTGCTAGTCGGAAAGACAACAGGAAGGTCTTGCCGACTTCCCTCTCTAATGAGTTTTGTGCCAAAACTGATGAGGCATACCTTTCAAATGAGCTCCTTATGAAATGGCGTCAGATGCATGACCTAACCCTCGATGCAAATGTCCCATTTTGCCCTTATGAACATCTGAAACATAACTTATCCTGCCTGATTGAGCCCGAAAGTGAAAATTGGGCAACAATTCTGGTGACCTCAGCTGGATGTTTGCCTGCTAAACATGGAAATAATAACCAAAACTTGTCTGTTGGGCATGGAGTCACTCAGAGGTTAACTTAAAACATCAGCCTTGTTCATGGTTGCAACTCACTTGAGATTCATGAGCAGATCGGGACATTTGAAACCTATGAAATAAGAGAAACTAAAAAAAAAACCATATACTGTGCTGGAACAGCTCCTAGGGAATAAAAAAACATTTAAACTCAAGTGCAGAAGCACTTATTGAAAGCATAAAACCTAACCAAATATGTACAATAGAGGAACTCATCAGACTTGAAAACAGGGTTTAAGGTGTATCCCATTGACTGGGATAGGAAGCACTTCACCTTCGGTTGTGGCTAGTTGATAAGCATTGTGTTCTTTGTAGTCTTTGATAATAAATGGACCCGTCCACATGTTGTCAAACTTTGTGTGATGGCCCGACCTGCTTTTTATAACATCCCATTTGAGAACAATATCACCTTTTTTAAAGATTTTGGCTGTAGCTTTCTTATCAAATGTTCTCTTTGTTTGGCGTTGATGATACTCCAAAGCTTTCATTGCTTTGTCTCTTGATTTTTCGAGCTCCATGAGCTCTGCATATCTCCCTGACATTGGGTCTTGTTCCTCAAACATCTCCTACTGGTGAGCAATGTCTAGAGCTGGAAGCTCCATAGATAGAGGTAATCTGGCCTCTTTGCCATAAACTAACATGTATGGTGAATTACCAATAGACCTCTTAGGAGTCACTCTGTCTGCCCAAAGTGCATACTTTAAGTTAATGTTCCAGGTCCTTTGATTATCCTCCATTGTTCTTTTAATAAACCTGATGAGATTCTTATTTGTGCTTTCAGCTAAACCATTACCCTGAGGGTAATAATTTGAGGATGTATTCAAATGAATTCCATGTTTAACAGCCCAATCAGTTAATCTTAATCCCACAAATGCAAGAGCATTATCAGATATGATAGAGTCAGGAACTCTGAATCTGGTTACTATATCCTCATAAAAGTTCAAAACTAAAGATTCTTTTGATTCTTTCAAAGCCACCGCTTTTGTCCACCGTGTGAAATAGTCTATAGCAGTAAGCACCCACTTATGACTAGTACTAGATGGTGGATTAATTGGTCTGATAAAGTCAATGCCCCATCTCATAAAGGGTTGCTCCACTTGAATTGGACGTAGAGGCATAGCAGGCAACTTTTATTTTCCTGCAAATAAAGCACATTTGATACACTTTCTTGACCATGCATATGCATCTTTAAACAAGTTGGGCCAATAGTAACCATCTCTCATGATTTTCCAAGCAATAGTTTTTGGAGAAAAATGACCTCCTACAACTCCATCATGAAACTCATGAAGTATCTTCTCAACCTAATCACTGTGAATACATCTTAATAGAACACCATTTAGATCTTTTTTGAAAAGAACACTATCTACAAGCATTTATGGTATAGACTGCAGTCTGAAGTATCTTCGTTTAGCTCTATCTAAACCTGGTGGACACTCACCAATCTTTAAAAAATGGGTCATGTCTTGAGCCCAATTTGTTGTTATCAGAGGCATATCATCACGAGCATTCTGGGGTTCATTTGCATTAGCAAAAATAGTATCCTGTTCTAAGTCATTTTCACTGCTTGACCCTGAAGCAAGCTATTCACAAATACCCTTACCTCTAACCAACTTGGTGATCTTGATATCCACATCATATTCCATAACCTTAGTGACCCACCCTACTCTTTTATCATTTAGATCTTTGTTCAATAGAAATTCTTTCACACTTGGGTGTGCAATCAGAACATGAATTTTGTTGTTTGAAACCAGAGGTTTAAACTTCTTTAGGCTTTTGATCACAGCAAGAACATGCTTCTCAACAAATGTATATTTTTGTTCATAATCAACAAGTCCTCGACTAAAGAAAGCTATTGGCTGCTCTAAATTATCACTGTTCTTTTGAACCAGCATAGTAGAAAGTGAACTAACGCTGCCAAAAGCATACAAGAAGAAGTCTTTAGAGAAATCTGGATTTACCAGTGTTGGAGCTGATGCTAAAGCTTCCTTGATCTCTTCAAAACTATTTTTTTCCTCTATAGTCCAATTGAAAACTGCATTCTTTTTAAGCATAGCGGTCAAGGGCTGTAGTAAATTCGCAACATCAAGATTGAATCTTCTCAAAAAGTTAATTCTCCCTAAAAAGATCTACAATCCTTTCTTATGATTGGGTAATGGCAGTCCAAGTATAGCTTTGACTCTTTCAGGATCAATGGTAACTCCATCTTTTGATACTATATGGCCTAACATTTACCTTCATGAACTGCAAAAATACTCTTTTTCGGATTGATAGATATTCCATATTCTCTGCATTTTTCAAAAGCTTGTTTGAGATGCGACAAATGTTCATCTGCATTTTTTGAATAAACAGTTATGTCGTCTAAGTAAACCAACAGAAATTTCTAAATTAAACTTTGAAACGCCATATCCATGGCACGTTGAAAGGTGGCACTGGCATTAGATAAACCAAAAGGCATTCTCTTGTAGGCCATAGTGCCCCATTTTGTTGTAAATGTTGTTTTATACTGATCCTCCTCTTTGACAAGAATTTGGTTATAACCAGAATAACCATCCAGAAGAGAAAACCTTTTTGATCCATAATAGCTTGAAGAATTTGTTCCATAGAGGGTAAGGGATAATGATCTTTCAGAGATGCTCTGTTAAGGTCTCTAAAATCTACAAATAATCTTATCTCACCGCTCTTTTTTCTAACCGAAACGAGGTTAGACACCCAAGATGTGTGTTTAATTGGAAACACAACACCCCCCTCTACTAGCTTGGTTAGCTCTTTGATCATTAAAAGTTAAAGCTTGGGGTTCAATGGTCTCTGTTTTTGTCTAACAGGCTTGGCATCAGGTTCTAACTCAATTCTATGTTGTGCAATATGAGGATCAAACCCTATTAAGTCAAAATATTGCCAAGAAAAAACATCATGATATTCTTGGCATAAAACAATGAAAGCTCTCTTATCTTCAAATGAACAGATCTTGCCTAATTTAAGAAGCTTACCCTTAAAGATTTCCACTTCTTCATAATGATCTTCTTTCACTTGTATGCTAATTTTTCTCTTCTTAAGTTGATCATCGAAGTTGAATATGGATTCCAAAGTAACCAGCCCTTTGGGAAGTTTATTTGTCTTTAGTTGTATCACTTGATCATCATACTGTTGTTTGATCTTTTCTTGGTTTACTACAGAAAATTGATCTTCTTGTAGTAAAAAGGTTAAAATCTGTTCATCACTTTCAAATACCTGCCAGTTAATGTTGTTATCAGGGATTGACGGCCTGATAACCACCTTGACATACTATTTTATTTTATCCTTCTTAACATCACCTGGGATATCAAACTGTGCTCCAATTGCTGCAAGTCTGTCAGCATGCTTATTCTGATTTCGTGGAACAGAAATCAAATTGAAGGCATTAAATTCTTCAATTATATTCCATACTTTATTTCTGTAAGACTTCAAAGCATCATTTTTGGCAACATTCAGCCCCCTAACCTGATTCACTATCAATTCACTGTCTCCATAGACTTTCAAACGGTTGGTTCCTCTTTTCCTTGCCCACTCAAGGCCTTGAATGAATCCTTCATACTCAACACTGTTGTTAGAACATGCAAAAGCAAAACGAAATGCTGAAAAATACTTATCACCCTGTGGAGAAATCAGCATTGCACCTCCACCTACTCCATTCCTACTTTTGGAATCATCAAAGAAAACATTTCCTAGAGTTCACTTTGTTGTTGCAACAATTGGTCTGTGCTTTTTTCGAGGTTTGGAACCTCTGCATCAAGTTCAAGCATCACATAATTACCCATACCAGCATCCTGAATTAGGTCTTCAGGACTGTCCAACACATTTTCAATTGCCCATTCGTGTAACAACACATCAGTGACAACTCCTACTTGAAATTCTTGAGCGGCAGTCAACTCGCTATCAGTAAAAACAACACAATTTGTGTCTACGACAATGGGAACAACATTGATAGGACTTAGATTATATGGCTCAATGTGATTTTTAGCCAACCTCTCAGATTTAATGGTAACCTTAGTTCCATATCTTGTTCTAAACAACATATGTGACCAATCAGCTAACACATAACCACCTATCTTGGCTATAAAGTCTCTTGATAGGCACAAGGAAAAGAAAGGTGGAAGGTCTATGACACATATGTCCTAAGGAGCTGAAAATTTCAGACAAGCATGAAGAGTAAGACTCAAATATTTAATGATGCCCAATGTATTGATAGAAGTACCATCCAATTGAATCACTCCTTTCTCTAAAGGCTGATACTTTAGTCGAAGCTTGTCAGCAATCTGCTTTGGCATCACAGAGCTACCAGCTCCACTGTCTACCATACAGTTATGAACTAACTTATCACCTATGATTACTAACACATAAAATGGAGGCGGTTTAACTTCTTTTCCTGTCTCTTTGTTGGGTTGTTTATCATTCCCCTGAGAATTGTTTGTTAACACAGCTCTAGCTTGACCTATTGGAGACTCAGACTAATAAGACACTTTAAAATTTGACAAAGAAGAGTGTAACATATCTTTTTGACCTAGGATAGCTAATGAATCCCACATAGACATCGTTACATTCGACTTTTTCATACTATCAAGAATATTATAGGGTACAGTTGGGTTTACTTTATAATGTACCTTTATGCCAGCGTGCTCAACTTGCAAATGTGGCTGCTCCTTGACCGGGAGTTGTTGATTTCTCTGCCAAACAGGTGTCACTTGAGATGTAGATGGTTCTGCAACTGTTGCCTTCCCCCTATCAATTGCTTGATTCAACTCAAAAGCTATTTTCTTCGCCCTTGTGTTAGCTGCAATTAGAGAATTATCTACATTCAATCCACAGAATTCCTCACCTTGCCAATTAAGTAGGGTAGTATCATTGGTAGGCTGATCTTGGTGTTGTGGAGATGCATCATTGAATTCATTCTGTTGTGAACTTGAGGCATTTTGTACCATAAGTGTCTGATTAATGAGTCCTTTTGAGCAAGTGACCTGATTGTGAGGTTGGTTACAAGGGTAACACCACTCATAATCTGCTGCTAAGTTGTTTTGAATGGGGACAAGGTCTTTAACTATAGTAACAGGTGTTGGAGCATAGGCCTGAAAAGGTCTTGTGTTCACATTCTTCCCTGGGCCCTGGTAGTTGCTTTGATATGTTTGTTGCTGACTTGAATTATGTTGTTGATAAGGCCTGCTATATGATTGTTGCTTTTCCAAGCTCACAAGCTTATTACCAAAATTCTACAATAGACTTTTGATTTCCTACAATTCATTTGAAGATATTGAAACAACAGCCTCTTGTGTTATAGCAACTGTTACTGCTGGAACAGGTGGTAAAGGTGCAAACAGTGGTATCTGCAAAGGGATATTCAAATGAATATCAGGAAAATATAGGCATTGGTGGCCTAGGAGCAATTTTACCAGCCTATATTAGGTTGTTTTCAACTTTGATTGCTACTTCAAATGCATCTCACAGAGAAACACCCCCCATTAATTGTATCATAATAGCTATATCGCACAGAGGTGTTGTTATCAACCTAGATTTGCACCCTACAGAATATAAACTCAACAATCCAGTGTAACATGGGAAGACCTCTAAAGCTGTGGGTCACTTATAGGTAGAGGTCAACCTCCGGAG
This sequence comes from Sequoia sempervirens, assembly GCA_007258455.2. NCBI lineage: Eukaryota > Viridiplantae > Streptophyta > Pinopsida > Cupressales > Cupressaceae > Sequoia > Sequoia sempervirens. Next base: position 149,867 of record VDFB02285167.1, on the reverse strand, counting down.
AAGGGCGACTTCCTTTGGTGTCACCTAACTACTGATTCTGTAAAGGGAAAGCGAGAAGGAATGCATAAAAATAAAACTAACACTATAGTGATGCACCGAACTGACAGGAATCATGAAATAAAATAGATGAACATACACTAGAAAACTAATGATGGTTACTTTATTTACTCAACATGAACTTCGTGAACTTATGCATCATTCTTGAAAGGCTTAATCTGCATATACACTGTAAGAAGGAAAGATGAATTTCACAACTTTAAAGTTTGAATGTAGATTGAGAAAACACATTTCAAAAACCACATAATCTAGAAGAAAATGAAATTAGCATGAACACTAACACTGGTTTCGAAGGTAATCTCTATATTTTATATTAAGAATTCTATATGAGTTACAAAGCATACATCAGCTGAGAAAGGATTTGAGAAAAATCACTAACTCTCTAGAATGCATAATCTGAACCCCTAAACAAAGAGGCAAAAATGCCATATATACAAAAAGAGTGTCAGCCCCTACCCTTAGGGCTTACAAAAATATCTGCCTTCAGAAAGATTTGCCTTTAGATCTTTTCGAAAGAAATTAATGTTGCATTCAAGTGAGTCCTTGTTGTCCATGTCGGTGAAGAAATGCTCCAGGAATGACCTCCTTGATCTTTTGCGACTACAACATTAACTTCCTGGTCTTCGTGTCCACCTTTGAACCTCCTTGCCGAGCTGCTTTGAATGCTCCTGGGCTCAGAGTGAATCCACGTCACATTCATTTAGTTATTCTTCTTCATAGGGATCAAACTACCATGGCTCTCCTGTAGTTCATTCGGATTGGTTGAATTTGCGCCACATAGGTTTTCAAGCGGTCAAAGGTCGCTCCATTAAAATCGCATATTGGTGAGACACTATCTGTGTCTCCCCGATGTGATTATGCCCTTCAACGGTTATCGGCATAGCTCACAACCGTCAGCAAGAGTTCATAGCGAGCCCAAAAGTCATATCGACATCCATAGTGACTGTCACCCAGACCATCGGTAAGACATTTCGCTTTAGGGAAGGCCTCATGGCGAGCCCTTAAGAGTCATACCGATATCTCTTCCATCGCTTAGTCATCCGCATTCGACAAGAGCTCCTTCAGTCGGCTGGAGGTCATACCAATCTTTATGAGTTATACCACTGAGCTCCTCTGTCGACAGGACATCCATGTGTCGGTGAGAGCTCATGCCGAAGGCAATATCTCTTGGCAAGCCCATTTCATCTCGGCAAGACCCTATCGAGTTGGCAAGACTTCTTATCGAACTCCTCTCAGTGATGAGTCCCACCACAACTAGCTCCCTATCAATGAGACACTATTCTCTCGACACGACCTCATAGCGACCTCCCCCCTATCCCCGATTTCACTTCATTTTTTTGAGACCTCCAGCAATCGGCAGGACCTTATGCCAAAGGAAAAATCCTTCGATGAGCTCACTTCATCATCTATCGACAAGACCTCATCAGGTTGGGAAGACCTCTCGCCGAGCTCAACACTGTTTTGGGGAGAGCTTCGTCTATCAGCAAGACTTCATGCTAAAGCCTTCAGCTCTTGGCGAGACCACCTCCATTCACCGAGACATCATGTCGAGCTCCCTTCTTTCACCGAGCTTACTTCACTTCAGGGAGACTTCGCTTGGTCGCCAAGACACCATGACAAACTTTTAAAACTTTCGCCGAGACCTCCCCCTATTGATAGGACATCTCCCCGAGACCACAACCTTATTTCGAAGGTACCCTCTCTTCGGTGAGACACCACTCGATCGCTGGGACATTACAGCAAGGTCCTTCTTGTGTCCCCATTGACATCTCTTTTCACCGAGACCTCTATTTGTTAGTAGGACATCTCCTCGAAGGTAAACAACTCTCCCTGACGCCAGCCTTGTGAGCAACTTTTGGCGTGACTCCCACCGATTGGGAAGACTTCACAGTGGGTGACAAGAGCTCATGGCGAAAGCACCCTCCGTCGGTGAGACATCTTGGTGACCCCAAAACCTTTTGGCCAGACTGCGATTAATCGGTGAGCCCTCTCAGCGAGGTCACAATATTTTGGTAGGCTCAGACCATTTCAAGGAGACCACCAATGGTCGGCAAGACCTCTTGCTAACAATACCTCCCTTCGCCGAGATGTCCTTCTTGGCGGCCAAACCTTACGCCTGAGCTATCATCTCTCGGTGAGGGCTCATAGCAGTTGGGAAGACTTCACTTGATTGGTGGGACTTCATACCGAGACCAAGCCCACTTCGGCAAACTTAAATCTCTCAGCAAGACTCCCTGCATCGGTAGGACTTCTCCCCAAAGGCAGAGCCTTATGCCGAGAGCTCCCCAATGAACAACTGTCAGCATGACCCCTTTTCAAGCAGAGAGATACACGAAGACTCTTGGCGACTCTAAAGTCTTGGCGACTAGTTTATTCAACCACATAGGACGCACTGCTAGTCAGCAAGACAACAAAAAGGTCTTGCCGACTTCCCTCTCTGATGAGTTTTGTGCCAAACTTGATGAGGCATACCTTATAAATGAGCTCCTTATGAAATGGCATCAAATGCATGACCTAACCCTCGATGCAAATGTCCCATTTGGCCCTTATGAACATCTAAAACATAACTTATCCTGCCTGATTGAGCTCGAAAGTTAAAATTGGGCAATAGGTGTATGAAGGAAAAATATAAGACTTTGCTTAAGAACGTCGGGCGAGGAGAATTCAAAGATGAGATTGCCATCATAATCACCCTGGTCAACAGGGTAACTGGACAAGAAGATGCTACAAAGTTTCAACCCTTGATATTCTACGCCATACCCCACATCATGAAGAAGACTGAGTTCTATGATTGGGCCACCTTGATTAGTGATAGCCTCCATCAACAGATAACAAAGTATTTCCAAATTCATGAGTTTCATATGGTTTCTTACCTAGTCTACCTAGTGGCCTACCAAGGTCAATTCAAAGGATTGAACACTAAGGGATCTCTGAGCGTACAACACATCTACAACTACTATCCTTAGTTGGAATTCACGAAGTCACTACATCACTAGAAGAGGGTGAACGAGGCTTTCCTGATGTACACAGTGCAAGACTTGGACAATGAGTTGCATGTGCGTGTCTCATCCACCACCAGGGCAGCAATAGCAAAGTGGTCAAATGGTTTATAAATTTCCCACTTTCACCTACCTTAGAGTCTATGGTTTCTCCGATGCTCCACTCATGCTATCGAGATACCCATTAGATGAATTTGTCTTCATCGAGTTCTTAAGGTAAGCACACGATGTCCATACATTCTTGAGAAATAGAAAGAAACTCGTCGTCAATTTTCCATTGGGACTGGGAATCTACACATGCAAATTAGCAGTAGATGTTAAAACCATGGGAGATGAGTTAGACAAACTCGGTCTCAAGCCTTACAGCGAGAGACGATCATATGACTCTCATGGCATCTACATTGCTCAACTTGAGAAAAATTATGCTCATTTACCCGCTCTTGAAGATTTTTGGGCTAACTGCATAGATGAATTCGAGGTGTGAAGGTGTAGTTACAGCAGGCTCACTCTTCACCAAATGAAAGACTACTTGTCAAAAGATATCGAAGGGTTATCCAATGATGATGAGGATGTGATTCTTCCAATGTACACCCGAAAGTGAATTGAAGATCAACCCCTTCCTCAGGTCAATTGGGATAACAAAGAGTCCCTCTTAGTTGAAGAAAGGACAAGACAGGTCCTCGAACACAACAAGGTTTTCCTAGTCCTCAAAAGGAAGAAATTCATCCCAACAACAGAGCCGCCAAGGATACAGTCATCACTTCCCTCCTCTTCCAAAGTACAATCCAAAGGGAAAGGCATAAGTCAATCTCAAGAAAGTACAAAGGGAAGGAGATCAACTAAAAAATGTAAGAAGAAGGTTAGACTTTTTCAGGCATGGTTATACAGGAACAACCAACAGCTAAAGTAGAAGCTCCTCCAGAAGAACCCATACCTCAGAAGGAGATAGAGGAAGTGCCCTTAACCCATGATTCTATACCATTGACAAGGTCTTCACCAATCCACATTGACCTAGATATTGAAGATGATGAAGAAGTCACAATTGTACCTCCTAAGGAAGTTAGTGGAGATACTACTGTGTCTTGGCTTAAGAGCTCCTTGGGAAGGGTAAGAAGAAAACCTTCGTATCAGGTGAATTTTGATGACCTTGACAACATCTACCAGGAACCCCCTGAGAAGAAAGCAAAAAGCAAGTTCACTTTGAGATAAATCCTATTGGTGAGGTGATCATGGAGACTGCTACACCTCCCGAAGAAAAAAATAGAGATGAAGTGGATATGGATGATTTCGTGATGGTGAAGGCTAATATCGAAAAAAACACCAGACATGCTGACGTCAATTTGTTCAGAGTTGTATCTGAAAGCCTTCAGGAAAGAGTGCTCAAGGATGGAGAAGACAAAGCAACCCTCAAGGCTGAAATACATCAACTTAGGCTTTACATTTCTAACCTTGTCCATGGCACTTCACAGGTGACTTAGTTGTTGCCCCAGGTTTTAGAGACACAAGCTGATCATCATCAATTAAGACAGCTAGTAATATGTGGGAAGGAAACTCAAGAGTGGATCAAGATTTTCATCGTTAGAGGAAAGGAGATCTTGGCACAGATGTTTTAGTTGAGAGAAAACACTCATGATCTATGTCAAGGTATCTAAGGGTTTGAATAGTTATTGGCTAAAGTGAAACCAAGGCATGAAATCATCATGCATATTTAGATAAAACCTATGGTTCAACAGTTTCAAAAGATCATAAGAGGCAGATCTTTTCTTGGAAAGAGCGTCACATCTTCAAAATTAGAACCTACGAGAGGATATCTGAGGATTTTATCGCCTATAGGCAAAGCGTGATTGAAGCTCTTCTCTTCGTCGGTGAGTTTGTTACAAAGATTCCTTCTCAATACAGTCTTGAAGATGGTTCTTATGTCAGACTTGATGAAGTACAAACATAATTCAGAGTGTTGTTCCCAGCTATGATGGCTGCAATTCAGTTGGTGGTAGAATGGGTCACATTTCCATGATGTCAACAAAGTTTGAAAAAGTGGTCAATGAGGTTGAAGATTTCCTGAGATCAATTGCAGATGGAGAGGATATCTTAGAAAAGTGCAACTTTGCTATTGACGATATAGATGCACCTAATTGGGACACAATTTCCTCCTTTTTAGCAGATTTCATTGAGATTTAAAGCGGCTTTCTTCTAGAAGCTTTCTTTCCGCTTTCTTTCTATTCTTAGAACAATTCTTACCCATTCTTTGAAGAAGAGAAAGAAGATAAATTGTAATAGTTGGCATTTCCTGCTTTTCCTACTTTCTTAGGTGTTAGGTGTTATCTTCTCTTAGATTTAGAAATAAAGCTTGCTTGTTGAGCAAGCCCTATTTGTAAAAGCAAGGCGATTTTAGCGTTACCTACTCCTCTGCTTAGGCTATAAATAAGAGCAGCCTTGCTCATTTATTTTCAACCATGCCAGTGATAACAAAATGTTGAGCCTATAGTTCCTTCTATTTGTTATTCAGTGTTGTTCAATTGTGTTTATGATAGCGAATTGTTGAGTCTTTTTTAGCCAACAAGTAGTTGTTGTAAATTTTGTTGTTCTCTTTGTGTAAGAACAAGATTGCAAGCCTCTTTAGCTATAATTTCTTGTTCCGTACATGTGTTTAGTGTAATATTTTGTTCCAAAAGTTTGAGAAATAAAGTCCTGAGCCTCTTTTTCCTCGATATAATGTCTCAAGTTTCTGTCTATTGTGTTATGCTTATATGATCTTAAATTTCAACTCACATTGAAAGTAAGTAGATGTACATTGAGAGGAGAGTTTTTCTAGGTAAGTTTATTGTGTAATGCTTTTTTGATCTTAATTTCAGCATACATTGAAAGTAAGTAGGTGTATGTTGGGAAAGATTTTATTTAAGCACTTTGTCAAAGAATCAAACCTTGTTTATTTCTATTTTCTCTTGCTCTACATATTACTTGAGAAATTAGAAACGTCTTTAGCATAGGTTAGTCGTAGTTGGAATTTTTAATCAAAAAATCTCAACTATGGTGTCTTGTGTTTTATAAACCTTGTGCTCTAGTTAAACCAAAAATACAGGCGAATTAGATTTAATTTACTTTATTTTACACCATCAACAAGAGGGAGCTTCCCCTCCTAATTTGAAGAGCATTTTTACTGTGCATAGCTATCTATTTCAAATTCAAATTATAGAGATGAGAATTTAAACGCCAACATAATCCCAATATAAGCTTAACCTAGATCCTAATCTGAGCTTTAGTCCATCTACATCCCAAATCTTCTGATATCAAAACAAATCTTAAGATCCCCTTCTTCCATCTTCTTCAAATTCATCCTACTTATCTTTTCATCATCTTTTCTTTCCTTCTAATCAACTATTCCCATACCTTCAATCCATATCCATCCCATCCAATATCGTGAATCCTTATCCTTCACCAATGCAACAAAAAATAGTAGTCAAGGGGAATCCTAATTATGTCGATGATGATAATGAGAGTTTGGTTGATCAAGAGGAATATGAAACAGATCCCCTTGATGCTATCATTTCTAGTAAGCTTTCCCCAACTGTCTTCCAAAATCCAATCACCCCTCCGAGCTATCCTGTTACATCTTCATCCATGCCTAATAATGCTCCTTATGCTATCTTTGACAAGGGATATCCATTATCTTCCACACATTCATCATATCCTTCCTCTACATCTTTCTCTTATCCAACATCCACATCCTTCTATCCCAATCCATCATCCCAATATTCCTATCCCAATCTACCATCCCAATCTTCTTATCCTAATCTACCACCCCAATACTCCTATTACAATCCTCCATCCATGTCCTCGTATCCTAATCCTTCTTACCAGTCTACCCATCCTAATCCTATATCCACCCCTTCCTATCCTAATCCTACATTCATACCTTCTTATCCTAATCCAACATCCACATATTCCTATCCTAACCAACTATTCATGACCTCCTCTCTTAATCCACCATCTCAATCTTCCCATCCTAATCAATTATCCCAAAACCTCTATTACAGTCCACCACCCACATCTTCTTGTCCTAATACACGACCCATGTCCTCTTGTCCTAATCCATCGTCCATGTCCTCCAATCCTCATTCACCATACCAATATCCCTACCTTAACCCTTCATCTAATCTTAATACCCCCTCTAATCCTAATCCTCCATCTGCTTCTAGTCCTCCATCCAATCTCTTTCCTCAACCTAATCCTAGTCCACCAATCCATAATCCTAATCCACCACCAATGCCTAGTCCTTCATCCACACCTACCACCCTAGCTAAGCCTAGAGGATGCACAATTCTAACTCAAGAAGTTCTCAAAGGACTTATGACAAAGAAGACATCCCCAAATCCACATCATGAAGTCGTGAAACCATGCCATCCCAATCCATCATCCACGATCACTAGTGTTGAGACCCTTCTCTGTCCCACACCTATCATTGATATTACCACCCCTAACACCCCTCAAACCATTAAAACTATCAAAACCACCACATCCATTGAAACCACATCTCCTACTCCAAGAGCCTCCGAACCCATCAAAGATAACCAAACCCAATCATTGCCCTCTACTCCTGGATCCACCCAATCCATCCAAGACACTCAAGTCCAATCCACTCCTTCCACTCCTAGTATTACCAAAATCCATTCGCATGAACCTAATGAATCCTTCATCCTTCCATCTCCCCCACTTGCGAAGTCCATCCAACATGTCTCCATTATCATGCCTCCCGTACACAATGAGTCATGCCAAGAGCTTGATCCAAAGCATACCATATCCCCTCCTCCACATCAAGATCCTATCATCTCGTCTAGTCCAACTCAAGATCACAATCCCCGATCCATTCCATCCCATGATCCCCTTGTCACTCAAGACCCCACCCCCCACCGCTCCATCGCATGAGCCCTTATCACCCACTACCACAAATCCAAATCCTATCATATCTCTTAATCCCTCTCCCAATCCCTTACCACTCACTCCACCTGATCAAGATGTTATTAACCCATCATCTCCATCTCCTGATCCTGATCCTCCATCGCCGCCTAACCCTATTATCCCAACACCACTTTTATATCCCCTTGGCACCATTACACTCGTCCATGGTGGTTTCCTTGTAGAAGAAAAACAAAGCATATACACCACCCATCCTCCTTCGCCTAATAATGGGCTCGCATCATATTTCCAAAATAACAAGAATCCTACCATGGATCGAATGCTCAAAAACATGAACTATCAAGGAAAAGGTTTAGGCCTTCATGAGCAAGGTATTTTAGAGCCCATCCAAGTCAAAGAACACCCCTACACATGTGGTATTGGTTATACCTCTCAAGACTCGCAATCCAAAATTGTTGGTACAACCTCTATCCGTCCTCGACAAGCCTCCTCCACAAGAATAAGAGACTCCTCCCATCGCTCCACAAAATCATTTGTTGCCATCCCCCCTCCATCGTATCACCTCAAAACAACCATCCAGATTCCTCCTTCATCTACTCCATCCATTTTGGGTCCTTACATCCCTCCATCCACCATCTCCCATCCTTCATATCCTCCATCCATTTTGGGTCCTTATGTCCCTACACCCACCATCACACATTCTCCAGGTACTAAGTCCATTTTGGGCCCTTATACCCCAAAATCACCTCCTCCATCTTGTCCTAGTCATCCTTTTATCCATCCATCACCTATCCATATCACCCATCGTCAACATCCCACTCTTATGTAAACTAATCAAGATTAAAAAAGGCACGTACCTATACATCCTTCATCCACATTTCATCCTCAAAATCCTACCTCCATCACTCCATTCATGTTTTCTCCACCTCATCCATCTCCTAGCACCCATCCCATTGCTATCAAAAGCACTTTGGATGCTAAAATAAACATGCATAAATCCAAATGTCCACATGAATCTAAAGCTCCCCATGTCCCCTCTAAAATACATGGTGATCAAATCCAAAATCCAAATCAAATCCATAGGCTGCAAAGGCCCACCAAAGCAAAAATCAAAACCATGTGGATCCCAAAGAAAAAAGATGCAATGCCTTCAAATGAAAAATCTGTAATTACATCCAAAGTTGTTAATCTGAAAGCTAATCATACACCCCTTCCATCTCCTAAATCTATTTTGGGTTCTTTTGTCCCAAAATTCACTATCCCATCTTCTCCATTATCCCCACATCATCCATCCATTAATACTCCCATCATTTCACATCCACCACCATATGTGCCAATGTTGGTCCTAAACACATCCCCCCATCACACATCCACCCCATCATTCCATCCATACACTTTCCAACATCCCATCCATTATCCCACTTATCTCCCACAACAAATCCCTTTAATCCATCCTATTGCATAACCCATTTATCCTAATAAGGTTGTACCAACATCCAATAGTCATTTCACACTTGGGCTCTTATTACCTCGTATGGTACTTGATGCTTGAGTCCTTCATCCATCTCCTTATCACATATCTTCTAAATCCACTTATCCACATTTCTATCCTTATCCATCTCCATCCACATTCTATCCAAAAATCTAGAAAAGTCAAAAAAAAAAGTCAAAAAAATCCAAAAAAGTAAAGAGAAATAATTCGTCTAATGGTGAAAACTTGGCAAACAAGTGCCTTGGATAAGTATCATGATGAAAACCTAGAAAATAGGTGTCATGTGTAGATCCCCCCATCTAGCTTACTTCCACACGTGGGGGCAACTGCATCCCCTTCACCCATCTCCTCCAACCAACCTATCCTCCACATCCTGCTTGTCATATCTCACTTCTCCCAAACCCTCCACCCTCCTTGTGATCTTGATATCAATAGGGGAAAACATATATACATGTTTTGGACACCTCTTGGCATACATCTCCCCCACCTACACACTTTCCTAATCCTTATCCACATCCCTCTACCATCCTTTTCCACCTGTCATGCTACCATCAATCCTACTTCCTTATCCATGCATCCTATCTATATCCATCTCACTCCTTTATTTTCCTATCCTTCTATCTTCCACCCCTCATGCCTCGTCATACATGACACATCTAGAGTGGGGGCATCTACTTCCCTTGTGACATAAGTCCTTGGAGACATCATTCATCCATCGTGTCACTCCTCACTATCTCCCCATCCTTATCCTCCTATCCATCCATCATAGCATCCCTGCCATATCCCCATCCTTATCCTCCTATCCATCCATCATAGCATCCTTGCCATCTCCCCATCCTTATCTTCCTACTTATCCTTATCTCCTTACCAATCCAAACAATTATTTTCATCTCCCCATCCTTATCTTCCTATCCATCTAAAACAATCCCTTCCATCTCCTCATCCTTATCCCTCTATCCATCCATCATCACAATCCCTCCCGACTTCCAAATCCTTACCTTTCCATCTCTCCATCCAGTAATCTTCTCCTCATCCAAATCCTTATCCTTCTATTCATCCATCATGACAATCCCTTCCATCTCACCATCCTAATCTTCCTATCCATCATAGCATAGCATCGGAATGTATCCTTCCCTATCCTTTGATGTTGTTTTGGGATGTATCCTTCCCTCATCAACAACACTTTCATCATCATCATCAGGATGTATTCTTCCCTATCCATGTGTTTTTTTAGGATATATCGTTCCCTCATCGACAACACTTCATCCATCATAGTATCCCTTTCATCTCCCCATCCTTATCTTCCTATCCATCGTAGCATCCCTTTCATCTCCCCATCCTTATCTTACTATATGTCTATCATAGCATCCCTTCCATCCCCCATCCTTATCTTCCATCCCTTCATCTTTATCCTCGTCTCATCTCATAATCCCTTGTCATTGGTATCTAGCCATAGGCTTCCCTCCACACAATCCAATGTCATCTATCTCCTCGTTATCACTCCCACCTCTTTTGCACATCTTTCCATCTCCTATCACTTCTCATCACTCATCTCTCTACCATGTCCTTCTCCCCATTCATCTTTTGATGATTTGGAAAACTATACCATCCTTGAGCTTTGTGCCATTGCCATCATCCTATCCAATCCACCAGGTCTATCTTGTCTCATCGTATCGGTTCCATCTTTTTATTCACTTACCCTGGTCATCTCATCATCCCTTATCCATTGTTTGTCTTTGGTCTTTTTTCAAACTACGTTGACCCTATGCTTTCACATAGGCAAGGTTGATCATTTGATCCGCCCCCAGAGATTTTGTTCGTCTAATCTTTGTCCTCCATTGAGGTCTCCATTGTCCTCTTTCCCCTTTTAATCCATGGTCTTTTATCAAACTACGAGGGCTCTGCGCTCTCACGTAGGCAAGACTAATCTTTGATCAACCCCCGAGCCCCTAGGTCTTTAGGGTGTGTCAGTCTTGTGTCTTTTCTCTCTTGTGTCATGTCGTCAGGTTATGCCCTTATCTAGCTGGTTCTTAACAAATGAGATCCACCAGTATCATCAGATCCAATTGGTTTTGAATATACTGCATCATATCGATCTTTTAGTTTAGTATCCATCTTTGGTCTCAACAGGATGCATCCTTCCTAACAGACCTCATCAATCCCATCCATCCCATTGATCATATGGCAAAGGAAGTTTTAGATTGCTTTTGATCTTTTGGTGCTTTTGGTTGTTGTTATCATTTGAGCTCCCCATCATCACTTGTCATGGTTGCCATGATCCATCATATCATGGTGTGCTTTGATAGGTAAACATAGGGGCATATCTTGATCTTTTGTTTGTTGTTGTCTTCCTGGTTGTCCCACGTTGTACCCACCAAGATCCCTGTGGTCTTGTGTTATGTTGGGGCATCCTCTTATGCTTGTGGTTATTCGAATGCCTGGCCCAACCAAGGTCTTCATGAGTTTGGGGTGCTAGAATAGCCTTGTTGTCTATTGTGTTTGTTTCATGCATTAGACACTAATTAGCCTTACTTACATATACCCTAGCACCTGGTGTCTTATGCTATAGCAAAAATTAGTGCTCCAAAAATGGAAAATCACATTAGGATTGTATTTCATGATCAATTCCTCCATTGTTTTCATTATTTTCATTCATCTCACATATCAATCTAATCCTTATCCATCATATCTAACACAAGTCATCTATTCACATTTTTGGTCTTGTTCCCAACCTTACTACAAGCCTTGATCCAATCATCATCATCGTCATCATAATCGGGATGTATCATTCCCTCATTAACAACACTTTCATCATCATCATCAGGATGTATCATTCCTTATCTTTTTGTGTTGTCTTGGGATATCTCATTCCCTCATCGACAACACTCCACCCATCATCAACCCATTTTGGCTTGTAGCTTGACTGGGGCAACATCACCTTTGTCCTTAAATCCATTTGTGCTTCCCAATCTCCTATCGCTTATCATCCTCTCTTATCCATCACTTTGCATCATCTTCCTCATATACCCCTTTCATCATCTCATCCATTTTGAGAGCACACCCGTGTTCCCTTGAACCCGCATGTCCTCTCGAGGGGGCATCCTCAATCCCTCATTTTCATCTTCACTCCTGTTATCTTTCTTCCTAGTCACTCCTTCAATGACTGCAACATCTTTCCCAATCTAATCATCTTCTTCTGGGTTCTATGTTTAATATTCTTTGAAATGGTGTTCTCAAAGAGGGGCAACATGTAGACACCTAAATTTGAACACTTACATTTGTCCAAATTTATCACTGTTTGTCTAAATATCTACTTATTTTCATTAATTAAGTAATATTGCTATTATTTAATCAATACACTTAAATTATTCTAATCCCTAAGGTATTTAGTTAATAATTAAATACCTAATTCCTCAAAGCATTGGATAAATAATACATTTATTTAATTCCTCACATGTCACATCCTCCATCACTTTTTTTAATCATAATCCACCTCCTAATCCCATCATTAGGGATGTGCACATGTATAATCCATGATTAGGATGTGTCACATCCTCTAACTTTTGCAAGTTGGATCCTAATCTTTATTAGCAACTAACTACCTTCTAATCATTGATTAACTAGTCTAATCAACATCTTGGTCAACTCTCTCATCTCCTAAGGAATATTAAATTCTTTTTATTATCCCCAAGCCTTTCCAAATAGAATTTTAAATTCTATTTTATCCTTCCAAGACTCTCCTCTTCCCGATGCAAGTTGTTAGGAGTTCTAGAACTCCTCACTTGTCACATCAGTCATATGAGGACAAGTACTTACCTTTTTAAGGACCTTGTCTTATCCAAGGTACTTTCTTAGCTTCCTTTTTGGGAACCTTGTCTTATCCTTAAGATATCCTCAATCATGTGAATTTAAAATTCACTTTTATTCTTCCAAAGCTCTCATCTTCCCCATGTGGATCATCGAGAGGTCACATCAGTCACATCTCAAGGTACTTGCAAGTACCTCCACATCATATGTCATTTTCCACATCACCTTTCCTCTTGACATCTCATCTTCCACATGGCAGGATGTGAGGTCTTGTGAGTCTTCAACTCACCACAGCCCTCTATCTTGGCCATGTTGGCTCAATCTTGACCATTGAATTCTCTAGAGAATTCTCCCCTAAATATAGAGGATTTCTCTTTCATTCACTCATTATGCATTCAACTTACAATCACATTTTCAAGTCCTCCAACCTCGTCTCTCAAGAAAACTTCAATCACTTGCATCCATCCACCATTATTGAATCTTCCATATTGTGTTCACGCGAGGTATGCCTAGTTGATAACACATTTATACATAGATTGATTTTTATTTATTTCAAATAAATACACTTCACTGAAGATTTGGCAGACTTGTGAGTGAATGTATATCTATTGGCTAAGAATCAAGGGTATTCCAAACCCATACACTATAATTGAAAATATTTTTAAATGAATGTTATTCTCATTTTAAATCCAAGGCCGGGTGTGCTAATAGCTCATTTTCATGCAAGATTATCTAACAAAAAGACTAGTGTTTCATCAATTGGGACAGCAGAGTCAAATATGTAAGAACCAGTAATATATATATATATATATATATATATATATATATATATATATATATATATATATATATATATATAAGCTATTTAATTTAGAAATTGGTGGACTATTTCCCTGGTGCTTTGCGCTATGAAACTCACAATACTTGAAACAATAACTTCTTATCAAATCCTGTGTAATTCCTTATAGATCTATAACCCTCTTTAAGCATTTTAATCAACTCTTTGAGTTCGAGCTAAAACAAAATCATACATTCAATGGAAAAATTGAAGATAAATGAGAACACGGTTAATATTTTCATTCATAACTTGTAAGAAAGTTACGTAGGAGAGTATTTTTTCTTGAACTAATATTTGTTTCGATATTAGTAGCTTATATAAAACTTGTTTAAGACTTACATACAGGACTCATACCCATGATGATCTACTATTCTATTCATCTATATTCTCTAAAAGATGCCTTTCCTGAACTTAGCTCTTCACCTAAACCATATTGAGACCTAAAAATCTAACCCTTGTAAGAAGCCTTGAAATCCCTTTTATACAACAAGGGAGAAACAAGCACTAGGCTCAATTACATTTACATTTCATTTCATTTGAAGATCATTTACACCAGAATTTGAGATGCTCCTTAGTTAGTTACATGTACTCATTACGAAAAATGGAAGAGTAAAAGACCAAAATCCAAATCCTTTGAATGAAGACATGCCAGCTCCACAAAAGAAAAAGTTTGTTGCTGCAGTAGCATCACCTTGTCCCCGTTGACCAAAAAAGATTCTCCATTCACAACTCGAGCAAAAATGTGTATACCACTCGAAAAGAGCATACATGCCACCACAATTGGGAATTCTACCACTTCTCCAACACACCAGCCCGAAGAATTTCCCCATCAACACTAAAAACAAAAAACCACAAACATGTTGAAGAGGATAGTCCTAAAAAGGGGGCTATGGTTTCATCAAAAACAAAAATGGGCCATAGTCATCAGCCTCAGATGATACTATCCCGCATATTTTTCGTGATGGAACTGGAGGAACCGTCACCACTTCCTTTTCTGAGTCTTCAGAAGGTACTATGGAAAGGGGATAATGGTCACACTTCGGATCAGTGTTACCTCCACTACTTAAAGGGCTATCATAAACCTCACTGGGAGAATTATGTCTTCCCAGATAAGCCTTACGATACTTGCACTTTTTCTTCACCTTCTTTTAATACTCAACCAACTTTTCCCACTTAAAATTGATCAATTCTTCTGAAACGGTCTGGCTTCTTAGGTGGTAGTTACTCCTGACACCATATTTCTAGAATTTATTGCATCCCCTTCTACTCTTTGGTGTTTCAGGAGCTCCCTGTGTCTTAATTCCATCCTCAGGAACATTCTCCTCGGATTCAAGCAAACCTAATATCCTAGACCTTTGGACCGACCTCATAGACTCGCCTGACTTACTCATCCTCTCAGAGATTAGAACAAGAAGAACCAGAAAAACCCCACCAATTTTGCTTTCGGACTCAAACTCAATTGTCAGTTTTTGAATGCAAACTCTGAATGAAAAATATGGCCTTTGATCCTCATTATATCGAGCCATGCAAGTGTGTCAACCATTAATACTTAAGAAAAGATTATGTGTGTGAGCTGACAATAGGTTTTCTTTAATTTTTTAAAATCTCAACCATTGATAATGTTTTAAAAATGAATCAATCGATAGTTATCACCAGTGCAAGTAATTATGACAAAGCTTAATTGTGTTTTGTTAATGCCTTTTCCTAATCGAAAAATCCCCTAAGTAGATATACATCCACTTTGTACACATATTTCAACCACATACATAGCATCAATTAAAACTTTTTGTGCTATAATTACCCGCTTACCTGTGGGAATTAATACACTTGTATTTCTTCATAGCAGAACAACAGGGAATGATCTTGATTCAATCTTAGAATATCAGTTCGTACCCTGCCTTGCTTTATTACCACCTTCCCACACATACCGATAACTATCAGAATTGACGGCCCAAATCTCAAACATGTGCCTTAAAGAATAATCACAAAAAATGGTGTCATTTTTATCACAGTGCCCTATTGGCCAAATTTAGTAGCATTCCAATTCCACTAGAGTCCATCAAAGCCTTTAGAATTTCCACGTGGCACTTGCCCCCTTTCCCGTTAAAAAACATGGGACACGAGTGGGACCCTCATGGGATGGCGAGGAGCGATCAGGATTGACCCATGCCACCCGCCATCGACCGTCAATCTCTAATCTCCAAAAACATGCACCATCACCAAATTCTAGCAGGTCTCATGAGAAGTGACAGATGTCACTCATCCCACTAGCCTGTGTGACTATATTTCCTTAATGCACAAGACATACAAGCGCGCGGGGAACGGTCCCGATGAGAACACGTGTCGCGGTGTTCATCGTTGATCATTCTTCGAAGCTATGTTTGTCGGCCTTGTGGAAACACTAGTCCCACCGCCAAACATGACACGTGGCCATCGCCTGCTAGCCTGTGTATTTAAAATAATATGAAATAAATCAACACGGGCACGCGGGGAGTGGCCAAGATGTAGCCACATCTCATAACTACATTCGTTGATCTTCTTCTTCATGGCACTAGCTATCTTCACCAAGTGGAACAGGCTCACCAATGCACAGGACACGTGGTTGAAGCCCGACAACCCGTGTGAATAAAATAATAAGGAATAAATCAACACAGGCGCACGGGAAACGGTGGTGATCAACTCTTGACGATTGAACAACAGTGTGAAAACCTAATTTTGCACATGCCACAAAAGTTAATTTCAAAAAAGGGGGGCCACTAATAGACTGGCGAGAACTTGACCCTTAGGAACAAAGGTTTAAGACTTAAGTCATTAAAATCAAGCCTCGACCATAGGAAAATTTAACACTAAAAAGTATCAAGGTGACTGACAAACCTAAACTCAAGGGACTGGTGAATACAACGATTTTAATGGCATAAGAGGTAACTTAGACAACCGGAGAGTCGAATCAATAGTTCAATGCAAAATTAGAACATCCAAGGGTTGTTTTGGACTCAATGGTTAATTATGCGAGGATTTTGACAACATAAACCCTAATATAGTGATGAGGAACACAATTTTAAGCCATAAATGAGGGTCCCAGCCAAATGTTGTAATTTTTAAAAAATGGAACCAAGAATTTTTTGAGGGGTTCCATCAGTGGCTCCTGTTGAGGACACATGCCTCTCGTAGGCATGGTGAGATCCCAGAATCATGGGTGAAGCAGACTAGGCACATAAGACAAAAACAAAAACAACCAGAAATATATACAGTTTTTACATAGGCCAAAAGACCTAAAACGAGAGATCCAATCTCCCCTTATCTGAAGATTTCACCTGAGGTGCAAGCTTTTAGTTTGCATCCTGCAATCTAACCAGGCTTCAATTCCACTTGGTGGCACTAGGCCACTAAAATTAGGGTTGATTCTTGCCTCTATCAAAAATCAACCTATTGAAAGAACTGATTTTCCTCCATCCACTTTTACCTCTGTCATACCATTTCAACATGTATATCCTTCTTCTTACAACCAGGAATATGTGGATACCCTTGAAATTTTCTTGATTACAAACATTGTCACTAGCAGTTCTCTCAATTTTTTTGATCATATCATTGCTAATGTAATCTCTGTCATTCTGCATTATATAATCAGGCATAAACTAAAAATTTCATCATCACATGACACATATGTGTCATTTTCATTACATGAAACATGTTCATATTGAAAATAATGTTCCTTTCTTTGCATCTTATTATCATGCTCCATCAAAATACCCTCCAACTATACTAGAAACTGAAAGTATTCATACTCTCCCAAGTAGCTAGCATCATGATACTCAACCTTGTCTACAATATTTGTATCAAATGTGAAAAATTCATAGGCATTATCTTTGAGGAACTCATCAATGCGTTGCTCTATTTTCCCAAAGCAACATTCTAGACATGTATCAAATGCATCATTAAAATTCTCAACAAAAAGTGGATTATCTCTGCACCAATAAGGATCACCATTTCTCATTTCTAGTGAAGATGGAGGCTCATCAAATAAGGGATTTTCCATTACACTCATTTTTGACATAAAAGCCTCAACCTCCTTATCATGAAGATCTAAATATTCCATATCATTACTATTTTTAGAATCATTAAAATCACTAGAAGAGCATACAAATAGATTTTCAACTTCATTCATATCTTCTATAAGTAACTTTTCTTACTCATACTCTAAAAAATCTTCATAGGAATAAAGTTGTTCCTTCTCAAGCAAACACATGTTTCCACTATTATCATAATATTTCTCATTTGTAGCGAAGAATTCAATTTCTTTCTTATGAGGAAAACCCTGACTATTAGAGAAGTGATCATACTCAATGTCATCATCATTATTATTACAGCAAGGGGACTCATCAATACTGAAACTATGTTTAGAATCTTCAAATTGATTGTGCAATGTTATGTTTTCCATAGGACTAGAAGTGTTGGAATCTTCAAAAGAATTGAAACCACACATTTCATTTGCTTCACTAAGGTGTACATTTTCAACCCTTGTTCTACTCTCTTCTTCTTCATGTGATATATCACTACTTGACTCGTATTGAGTAGTAAAATCATTACCATTACAGATTGAAAACATAGGAGCCTTTTGATGATCATCTCTAATATTTTAAAAAAGAGAAAAGTATTCACATGATCGGTCAAGCTCAACAGGCCTAAACTCCTTTGGTAAAGTACTCAAACCTAGTTTATAAGATTCATAAAGTAGATCTATGCACACTAAATTTTCAGGTTTGTAACACTCATAAATTGAAGACAAAGTACCCATAAACCTTGCATAGAGATCATATGATGATTCTCCTTCATGTATTTTTTATGCAAGAGAGGGCTTGAACAGAGACTATAAGATCACAAATACATTCAACTTCTTGATCATTTGTTTGGGAGACTATGTGATCCACCTCACAAAATGGTGTGCAAGCTGAAACAATAGGGGTGTAGGTGCTTTGACATTCATCTCTACTCTATACCTTACACCTTTCATCAATATTTAGTGTCTCAGGGCAACAAACACTTGTATTCAAATAACTCCTTGGAATTCCATATTTCAAATTATTTTCAATGTTCATGGCCACCCCATATCCCTAATACAAAGTTTTAGGATCCTTATCTCTCAACAAATAGCTCATCTCATTATCAAAGGCTCCCAAATAAACAACTAAACATATTGCATCACTTAGTCTCATACCTTCAGGAATATCCCTTAATGTTTTAGCAAATCTCCGGTTAAATGTTGGGACCAATTTGTCCTCTTCTTTCTCAATGTTCATAAATTTATTAAGCATGGAACTAGCATTGACTCTTTCACCAAATTTCTCTATGAACATTGCTTTGAATTCACTCCAAGAATAAACAGAGCAGGTTGGTAAGTCAAAAAACCAACCCCTTACATCTCCTTTCAGAGATTGAACAAATAATCTTGTAATTACATTCTCATGATCTACCTCATAGTCATCCATTAAGTTGTTGAATTCTTGCAAATGCTTATTTGCTACTTCATTCTTTGTACCACTGAATTTTGGTAGCTCATTTATGATTTCAGATGGAATAACATTTGGGTAACCATTAATTCCACTGAAATTGATGGCTTCATATCTTACATAGTTAAAACTTCTCTTACCTGGCTGGAGTTGGTTACAAACCATGGTTGCACTAGGAACCATATAGGGATGCATATATTGATGATATACTTTCTTATACCCTTACAAGTCTTTTCATATCAACATTGTAGTTACAAAGGATACTTCCAAATTATTTTAGAACATAATCTTAAGTTTTTAGAATCCAGATGTCTATCTTGATTTGCTTAAGACCTTCTAAATGAATTTCTTCAAAAATATTGCATACTTCACTTCATAATAGAGATTACAATCTAGTAATACAAAAGTATGCAGAATAATCATTACTATTCCCTCTCTTAGTGCTTATTTCACTCAATACATAATCAAAATTTTCATGACTTTCAAATGTTGTTTTTATATACAAAATGTATGATTCTTGAAAACCAAATTGTGAGGAATACTTAGATATATTACACCTGTTGTAGATTTTTCTTCTTGATTGGAAATATTGTAGATTTAAAACTTTCTTCAACAGGTTCTTTTGATAGAGTCGCCACCTCTCTTCACAAAGGATTAAACTTCAAGCAATATGAAGCTCTTTTTAAGAATGAATTTCATTATGGGTCCTTTCCCATAGCAGAGTTACACATAAATTCTTTGACATCATTGCAACAAAATCCCTTCCAGGTCTAAAAATTTCTTAATATCTGAACCAAATGTCCAAACTCACCAAATTCTTGACTCTTAAGGCTAGATGATCTTCTATCAAAATTTTCTCATAGTTGTCCCCAACAAAGTCGCCATTTCTGTTGGTTCTTTTTCCAGCAGAACCTTGCAATTCTCTAAAGAGTAGCCAACCCTTATGGCTAAGAATCTACAAGATTAGTGGCCAACACAATGAGTAAAGGATTTTGAGGTCTTTACTCCTACACTTCAAGCTCTATGGGACCTAGAAGGGTGTTCCATATTGTGTTCATATGAGGTATGTCTAGTTGATAACACATTTATACACAGATTGATTTCTATTTATTGCAAATAAATACGCTTCACTGAAGATTTGGCAGACCTGTGAGTGAATGAATATCTATTGGCTAAGAATCAGGGGTATTCCAAACCCATACACTATAATTGAAAATATTTTTAAATGAATGTTGTTCTCATTTTAAATCCTTGGCCAGGTGTGCTAATAACTCATTTTCATGCAAGATTATCTAACAAAAAGACTAGTGTTTTATCAATTGGGACAACAGAGTCAAATATGTAAGAATCAGTAATATATATAGGCTATTTCATTCATAAATTGGTGGACTATTTCCTTAGTGCTTTGCGCTATGAAAACTCACAATGCCTAAAACAATAACTTCTTATCAAATCCTATGTAATTCCATACAAATCTATAACCCTTTTTAAGCATTTTAATCAACTCTTTGAGTTGAATCTAAAACAAAATCATACATTCAATGGAACAATTGAAGATAAATGAGAACACCATTAATATTTTCATTCATAACTTGTAAGAAAGTTACATAGGAGAGTATTTGTTCTTGAAATAAGATTTGTTTCGATATCAATAGATTCTATAAAACTTGTTTAAGACTATTACATACAAGACTCATACCCAAGATGACCTACTATTCTATTCATCCATATTCTCTACAGGATGCCTTTCCTAAACTTATCTCTTCAACTAAACCATATTGAGACCTAAAAATCTGACCCTTGTAATGAGCCCTGAAATCCCTTTTATAGAACAAGGGAGCAACAAGCACCAGGCTCAATTACATTTACATTGCATTTCATTTGAAGATCAATTGCACCAAAATTTGAGACACTCCTTAGTTAGTTACATGTACTTATTACGAAAAATAGAAGAGTAAAAGACTGAACTCCACATCCTTTAAATGAAGACACACCAGCTCCACAAAAGACAAAGTTTGTTGCTGCAATAGCATCACCTTGTCCCTATTGACCAAGGAAGATTCTCCATTCACAACCTAAGCAAAAACGTGTATACCACCTGAAAAAGAGCATACATGCTGCCAAATTTGGGAAGTCTGGCACTTCTCCAACACACCAACTTGAAGAATTTCCCCATCAACACTAAAAACAAAAATCCACAGACATCTTGAAGAGGACGGTCCTGACAAGGGGGCTATGGTTTCATAAAAAAAAAATGGGGCAGAGTCATCACTCTGAGTAATCAGCCTCAGAGGATACTAGCACGCATCTTGTTTGTGGTGGAACTGGAGGAACTATCACAACTTCCTTGTCAAAGTCTTCAAAAGGTATCAGGGAAAGGGGAGAATGGTCACACTCCGGATCAGTGTCACCTCCACTACTTGAAGGGCTATCAGAAACCTCACTGGGAGAAGTATGTCTTCCAAGATAAGCCTTACAATACTTGCACTTTTTCTTTGCCTTCTTTTCATACTCAACTAGCTTTTTCCCTTAAACTTGACCAATTCTTCTGAAACAGTTCAGCTTCTCAGGTGGTAGTTTCTCCAGACACCATATTTCTTGAATTTTTTTTGTCCCCTTCTACTCTTTGGTGTTTCAGGAGATCCCTGTGTCTCAATTCCATCCTCAAGAGCATTCTCCTTGGATTCAAGCAAACTTAATCTTCTAGACCTTCAGACCGACCTAATAAACTCACCTGACTTACTCATCCTCTCAGTGATCAAAACAAGAAAAACCAAAAAACCCCCACCAATTATGCTTTCAAACTCAAACTCAATTGTCAATTTCTAAATGCAAACTCTGAATAAAAAATATGGCATTCGATCCTCATTATATAGAACCATGCAAGCGTGCCAACCATTAATACATAAGAAAAGCTTATGCGCGTGAGCTGACAACATTTTTGCTTTAATTTTTTAAAATCTCAACCATTGATCATGTTTTAAAAATGAATCAACGAATAGTTATCACTGGTGAAATTAATAATGGAAAAGCTTAATTGTGTGTTGTTGATGCATTTTCCCAATTGAAAAATCCCCTAAGTAGATATACATCCACTTTGTACACATATTTCAACCACATACTTAGCATCAATTAAAACTTGTCGTGCTATAATTACCCGCTTACCCATGGGAATTAATACACTTGTATTTTTTTCATAGCAAAACAATGGGGAGTGATCTTGATTCAATCTTAGAATATCTATTTGTACCCTACCTTGCTTTATTACCACCTTCCCACATGTACCAATAACTATCAGAATTGATGGCCCAAATCCCAAACATGTGCCTTAAAGAATGATCTCAAAAAATGGCATCATTTTTGTCATAGTGCCCTCTCAGCCAAATTTAGCAGCATTCTAATTCCATTAGAGTCCATCAAAGCCTTTAGAATTTCCACATGGTACTTCTCGCTGAAAAACATGGGACACGAGTGGGCCCCACAAGGGATGGCGGGAAGCGGTCAGGATTGACCCATGTCACCCGCCATTGATCGTCAATCTCTAATCTCCAGAAACATGTGCCATCACCAAAGCCTGGTGGCTCTGATAAGAAGTGACAAATGTCACTCAACTCGCTAGCCTATGTGACTATCTTTCCTTAATGCACAAGACGAACGGGCAAACGGGGAACAATCTTGATGAGAACATGTGTCGCAGTGTTCATCATTGATCTTTCTTTGAAGCTATGTTTGTCATCCTTATGGAAACACTGGTCCCACCGCCAGACATGACACATGGCCATCACCTGCTAGCCCGTGTGTTTAAAATAATATGAAATAAATCAACACGGACACGCGGGGAGTGGCCTGGATGTAGCCATATCTCATAACTTCAGTCGTTTATCTTCTAGATGGCACCAGCTATCTTCACCGAGTGGAACAAGCCCAGCAATGCATAGGACACGTGGCTGAAGCCTGACAACCTGTGTGAATAAAATAATAAGGAATAAATTAGCACAGGTGCACGAGGAAAGGTGGTGATCAACTCTTGATGATCAAATAACCAACGTGAAAACCTAATTTTGCACATGCCACAAAAGTTAATTTCAAAAAAGGGTGGCCACTTCTAGACCAGTGGTAACCTGACCTTTAGGAATGAAGGTTTAAGACTTAAGTCATTAAAATCAAGCTTCGACCATAGGAAAATTTAACGCTAAAAAGGATCAAGGTGACCGACAAACCTAAACTCAAGGGGTCGGTGAATACAATGATTTCAATAGCATAAGAGGTAACTTAGACAACCGGAGACCGGGATCAATAGATCAATACAAAATTAGAATGGCCAAGGGTTTTCTTGGACTCAAAGATTAATTATGTATGGTTTTTGGCAACATAAAACTTAATATAGTGATGAGGAACACAACTTTAAGCCAAAAACGAGGGTCCAAGCCAAATGTTGCAAAAAATTTAAAATGGAACCATGAATTTTTTGAGGGGTTCCATCAGTGGCTCCTATTGAGGACACATGCCTCTCATAGGAATGGAGAGATCCCATAATCATGGGTGAAATAGACCAAACACAAAAAACAAAACCAAAACAACCAAACATATATACAGTTTTTACATAGGCCAAAAAGACCTAAACGAGAGATCCAATCTCCACTCAGTTCGAAACCTCCCCCTGAGGTGCAAGTTTTCAATATGCACCTTCCAATTTAACCAGGCTTCAAATTTGCCATTAATTCACTCACTTAGTAGAACCCATTACATTACAATTTCTAAAAGGCCACATGCTCAATGTACCCAAAGAATAATATGTATACATTAATATCCTATCTCCTTAAATGTACCCAAAGAAGATTAGATCATCCACAGGAAAATTACATCTTGCAATTCATCATAGTAAGACAACGGGGAGTGGTCATGATTTATTCTTCACTTCACCAAACTCATCCATGAACAATTTCTCAAGATCTTGCCATGAACATATGGAATGCATTGGTAAACTAGAAAACTAATATTCAACAGTATATTCTAAAGTTCTTACAAAAAACTTCATGACAACATCCTCTTCTTCAATTTGACAATCTTCCATCACATGAAAAAAACCTTGTACATGGTGTGATGCTAATTCTTCAAAAACTCCTCTAAACTTAGGCAAACATTCATTAATTCTTCTTGGGACAGAATGTGGGTAACCCTGGATTTTACTGAAATCCAGAGGGTCATATCTTTCACTAGTGACCACTTTCCTTTGAGGGCATGACTGTGTTCTTGGCATGATATTAAAGCTTGTAGAGGGAGTACTAGGACAATAATACATTTTTGCAAATAAAGATTTATTCCCTCTACAACTAGTTTCTTCTCAAGATATCTTTTCATAATATCCTACTTTCTCATTTCCCTTTTCTACTAGTATCTTAAAATACTAAATAAGGGGCAATATTTTCTAGGTCATTTGTTGAAAACCTTCATACAAGAATATTACAATAGAAAAATACCTAAGAATTGTTGCAACCAACTCTTCAAAGCTTCTTTCAAGATCTAAGTATTTCTGAGTTCTCTCCACTAGCAAAGCACCAGACTTCAAGAATACACTAGAAATGTTGCAGCAATCTCCTTCAAGTATGTAGGTCCTTGGATCATTCTGACCCAAAACTATAGATCAACAAATTGAATGTCACTTTTCAAATGGATAACAATAGAGTTCTCCCCAGTAGAGTCGCCAATCTGTTGGTTATTTTTCTTGAAACTTTCAACCCTAAGGAGGAACACAATGCCTAAACTAGGGGATTACAGATTTAGGACAAGGAATCTACACTGTCAACAGGTTGAAGACAAGAAAAGCTAACAAACAAGGCTATGAAATCCCTCTACACTTTGAGCTCCACAAGACTCAGGAGGGTGCTCGTAATTGTAGGCCTACATGTATGATAAACTCATGCCAAGCAACTAATTACAAACCTGTGAAAGTGGATAGTTCTCAGGTATATGAGTAATGGGTATTGTATATTCTACCAAGTTCAAACATAATCCCATTTGTATTGAACATTGTTGAGAACAAATAACCTAGATATCTTCATCTCAAACACATAGAGGGTTAATAGATGGAATTCTTTCAAATTCAACTTCTACACTTTTTCAAATATCATGAAGATATGTAGAACAAAGATAACTTAAACAATAAGCAAATAAACATTAAAGTAAAAGGGTTTTTAATGATTTAGATTGTTTTTGAAAATGATTTGGGTAATATCATAGATCAGTGCCTAATGAATGCAAATTTAAACAACTTGTTTCAAATTAGTGGCCCTTTAACAATTAATGCTTTACATTAATGTGACCTCTCATATTACTACATGATCATACTTAAAAATCCATTTCATTCCCTCAAACCCACAGTGATTTGCATACAAAATTTAATTCTTTACTTTGAAGAAACCCATACACAAATCACACAACTACAAAAAAATTTCAAAGACAAATCAATATATCATTGATATATTTAATCCATATGCTATCTGAGAACACAAAATGGAGATAACTTCTGCAATATTTTTATTGATTTTCTCAAACTAATTAACAATGTTATGAAATTCTATACATTCATTTACTGCAAGTAAAACCCCAATTCCCAACTAAGCATTCTCTATTTCCTTCCCCTAAACCAAAAGTTCAAAACCCTTTACAAATGAGAAAGAATAGAAAAGATATAGAAGAAGGAGAAACCCTAAAACTACATCTGCAGTTTACACCTGGATCCATTCTTCTCCGTTTATTTGTAACTGCCTTCAACTTCTTGAAGAATCTTCAATTTGTTCCCAGATTCATGCATCCTGCATTCACTTGCCCTCTTTCTGCCTTGCAACTGAAAACTTTGTTTTTCCTGTGAAAACTATCATTCATTTGTAAAAGAAAAATATTCCCTTCTTGATGACTTTCTTCATTATGTCCTTGCTATAGAAAATATATGTTGACCACCGACAAAGTCTCTCAATTCATTTTACTCGGGCTATAAACTTGTTGTTTCATTGTGAAAATTCTTCACCTCTCCCACATTTTACCCTGCAATGAAAATTATCTTCTTGCCACAAGTGTTTTTGTTCCTTTGTGAAAGCCTTTTAACCTGCTCTTTGTTTTGCCCTGAAAACTCTTTCATCCTATTTATTTGGCTACACTTTATAATTGTCTTTAGCCAGTAAAAAAAAATTATTTTACCGGTGAAAGCTCTTTACTCTTTTATTTATTTTCCCCAGCATTTTAAAATTTCACTTTATTGCCCAGCCATAAAATTTTTTAACTCTTATTTCACTTGGTCATGAAAATATTTCATTAAAATATTTTCCCCTGCCATTTCCCTTTTCACATCATTCAAATGGTGAAAAAAACATTATATCGGGCAAAATATTACCTTATCCGTGCTTTTATACTTTTAAATTCACATTTAAAAACTCGCTTGTTTAAATGGAAGCATTTAAATATTAAAGCATAGGCTATAGTTATAAGTTTAAAAAAAAACTTTAAAATATTTACTTGGGCCCAACTTGGCCTTCCTTCCAATGCCCACTTTCTTGTTTCTCTCCTATGACGGCAACAACAAAACACATGGGCTCACGGGCAACATATTTTAAAGCTTTAAAATAAAGCTTTAGCACTGACTTCAAGCATGGCCTTTAAACATTTGATTCCTACCTTGGCCAATCCCCGCTTCCCGCCAGGCTCATGTTGGCCTCATCTCTACCTCTCACGGGCTAACGAGCTACAGTACAAATGCATCCACGTAGCCTCTACTCCTGATAACCGTTGATTCGAGGCTTCTTTTCCCTAGCCTAAATTCCTCTGATCTGTAAGTTCTTTAATCATGGTGCCCAAAGGAAATGTTTGCAATAGTCAATACATGATTCCATCCTCTTTGCATCAAAGCCTGGTGAAACATAATTTCCTCAAACAATTCTCATACATTTTCACTGTGAGTGCAAACTGCTCATAAATGGTGATACACTGGGTCTTTTTTTCTAAATGAAAGGGTGTTTTAATGGTTGTAGGCACCCGAAAAATGGCCAGAACAGCAATGAAAGTGTTCCCAACACATGTGGATAAATCCAGGCATCATTTGGAAGGTGAAAAACACCATCTACAACACATATACAGCTTCAAAAAACTGCCCCAAAGCCAAAAACGTGATTACAATATGAAAACTGCCCCCTCTACAATAAAAGATCTCCTTCTTACAGTGATGAAATGCATTCAAAACACGTGGAAACAAGAATAATGAGATTCCAACATCAAATCCTACAAAGTCATGGTCAGAAAATGCTTCCCCCTCACCTCCCCACTTCCCCATGAGCTTCTTGTGGTGGCAACAATATTTCCACGGGCTGGTGGAAAAAGACAGAGAACAAAGTTCAAAAGTATTTAAAAAAGCATTGTTAAGGATTTAATAAAATATTTAAAAATCTTTTGCCTCCCCACACACTCCCTTCATCAACTCCCCGCTTCCCTGCAAGCTTTGTTGATGGCAGTACTACCATGCTACAGGCTCACGGACAAGATTGTCGTGAATAAAAAAATTATAAAGTTTGAACTTTATAAAACATCAAATATTAAAACATGCCCTAATTTCCCTTTTTTCTCATGCACTTTCGCTTTTATAATATTTAAAACACATAAAATGTTTTAAATATATTGCATCAAAACATTATAGAATAGGGAAAATTTAATTTTTGCTGCAGCCCAAATAGCGAAAAATTATTGCAAGCAAACCAGGACACTTGGAGCCACAAAAATTTGCATAGGGACATTATCAATTATTTAGAGAAAATCCATTTCCCCAAAACTTGCATCA
Source organism: Sequoia sempervirens (assembly GCA_007258455.2). NCBI lineage: Eukaryota > Viridiplantae > Streptophyta > Pinopsida > Cupressales > Cupressaceae > Sequoia > Sequoia sempervirens. The sequence goes on along the minus strand of VDFB02285167.1, from coordinate 121,429 downwards.
CTGAAGGATTTCTAGGACCTCCTTTGTAAACTGGTCGACCGGATGCCTTTGCCACAACTCAAATGCATCAGATGATCTCCAATTTTGACGAGAATGGAGTTGGAGATGTTTTTGACCAAAATGAGAAATGGGTTGCCCTTAGAATTGCAAGATTTGAAACTTTTTGGAACACCAATTTTGGCTCGGTTGCAGTCAGAAGACAATTAAATAACCCATCAAAACTCATCCTGGGAGCCTAAAACTGATCATGCATGTAGAAACTTGAACCAAAAATTCAATGCAACAAATGACTCAGTGAAATTCATCCTGAGGTGCATGATATTAAATTCCAAAGTGGCTCAATCAGACTTTTTTGCAACAACACGTATCCAAAACCAATTGGGGCTCACCAAGTCAACTCCTTGAAAAAGTATCAAATCACCTCCTAGGAAGCTACCACTGGAAACATTAGATCATTTGGGTACATTGAGAATGTGTACAAGAGGGATTTCCTTGAATCATCATTCATCACAAGATATTAAGGGTCAATCTTGACCATCTTGACGCAATTCAGGAAATGCAAATGTAAAAACAGAACAAACTGCATTTGCTTTCGACCTGGTAAAAATATCAAATCAAATCATGAGACTTTGAAAATAGACCAGGGAGCATATGAATATGGGAGGAATGTAGTACAATAATCTGTTTGTCATGACAATCATCCTACTTGAAATATCAGCTTGAACAAGAGGCCACTTCATAGGATAGAAAGTTTGCAAACAACAAAACAGTCCTATAACCCTCCAACTTCGCTTTTAAAAACACTGTCAAAACTCATCATGGAAAGCTGAAAACTAACATGCATGTTTACATATGTCACATGAGTATGTCTACCAAGGGGTTTGGCATGAGAATCAACTAGCTCTGAATTATGACCCTCCAAAGTAGGTCACTGGAGTAGATTTTTTAGGTGCACTTCTAAGTGTGCAAAGCCAAAATTTTCAACATGGGCACTTCAAATTTGTAAAATTTGCATTAATTTTAGAAAACATATAGAATTGAATATCATTCACATTATATAGATGAGCATTCTAGTAAGCACTATCATTGGAGCAATAAAATTAATATAGTTTTGCATACTCATCTTGAGAGTATTTTCACAACTAAAGAGTATTTTTTATAAAGTAAGTAGCATTTACAGGGCGTTGCACCCAAACACAAAAGGCCACAAGGGAAAGAAGTTTAAAACAAAAGGAAACTAGGGTCATATGCCATAAACATACCAGTGACAATAAACTTACAGTGATGTCTTAACAGAGCAATTTTTGAAATTAAAAACTAACAATAAGAACATCCTACTTGGGGAGATTTTCCCAATCCTACACGAGGAACTTAAGTACATCCTGCTTCTAGTGTCTAGAACTAGGATTAATTGTCTTCTCATGCTTTTTTATCTCCTCTTTTAGGACAAAATCAAGAGTTACAACAAAGTAATGTATGACTTTTAGAGTGAAACAAGAGAGGTCATTTAAGTTTCCTCTCCAAGTTTTTGACCCTTGTAAATAGTGCCATGAAATCCCGATAAATCTTCTCACAATTGGGGCATTTTGTCTTTATTGTGTTCTTCAATTGGGGTGGATTCCTTTAGTTCTTGCAACATGGTATTGAATTTAGGAAATAGGCTTCGACCATCAACATCCTCTACATCATCATCATTGTTGTTATCATCTTCCTTCTTAACCTATTGAGATTCATCACTGGAAATGATGTAGGAGCATCCCTAGTTGTAAAAACAATCCTATGTCAACCAAAAATAGTTATTTTCTTGCATTTTATTTAGTACTAGTTCTAGTAGTTCATTTTGCATCATTATTTCTCAGCTCATAGAGCAAAATATAACACCTACATAAGGACATCTATCACATATCTAGATTTCACATCATTTGCATTGGCCTACCAAAAGTTATCACTCTCAGAATCTCATTGTGTTTACCAATCAGAGCATTAGGGTTCGACCTGGTCCATATTCTTAGTGTAGACCTATTCTAGATCATGCAAAGCTTAATGGGACACCTTACAAGCATCTTGGTTTCTTTGGGACCTATCTTGGAGATTCACAAGTTACTTATTTTTTCGTGGAGTTATCTTTCCATATTTTGAGGAGGACCTTCATGTATGATAATGCATCGGGTTATTAACCCTTGTGGCCGATGCAGACCTATATTAGAGCTTGAGAAGCATATTTATAAGCATCTGTAATCATTTTAGATCATCGTTTCTAAGTGGGATGTTTTAGGATCATTACATTTTTGCATAAACCCTTCAGGGGTATGTAATAAGGCCAGTTATATTGTTGAAAGCCTTCGTGGTAGGCCTATGAGCCCTGAATAATTCTCCCTTGAGGCCTATGTCTCATGTAAGATTATCAATTCAATGTGATTTCATGTTCACATATCAATCCATTATGTTATTTTCATTGTGTTGACTCGGTGCTACATGACTTAGACAGTTCTTACTAGAACCCTCTTACTGTGACTGTACCAAGTGGTATCAAAGCGAGTTTTCAATTTGTGAAGGAATTCTTTAAGGTGAACAGATCATCGAATTGAGATAGACTGCATTTGTTTTCAACTAATTGTCAATTGTGAGGCAGTTGAAACCCTTGTAGCTAGATCGCCGAATTGAGGTAGTTGCACCGATTCGAGGGGAGATATGCCACCGAGGAGAGCACTTGCTATGTAAAATGTTTCTAAAAGAATGAATGAATGCTAGAAATGATGTGCGAGATGCAATTTCAATTGGATGTCGTTGAAGAAGACCAAAGACAAGGCCTAAACCCTAGGCAGGATGATGAAAGTGATGATGAAGCAGAACATGTGAATCAAATGGTAGAAACCCTAGGTGAAGAAGAAGAATCAGATCAAGTAAAGATGTTGAAAGCAATCTCAAAGATTGGAAAAAAGATTGAAAGTTAAAATTTAAAATTACGCAGGAAATTTAAATACTAAAGAATTGATCAATTGGATAAATGAAATGGAAGAATACTTCGAATATGAAGAAATTGAAGATCCAGAGAGAGTCAAATTTGTGATTTTTTTTTTTAAAAGGTCATGCTTCATTATGGTGGAAAGAAGTTCAATTAAACTGAAATAGAAGAAGTAAAGAAAGAATCATCAACTAGGATAGAATGGTGACAAAATTGAAGAATCAATTCATACCAACAAACTATGAGCTAGAATTGTTGAAGAGATTACAAAACTTGAGAGAATAGGAGAGATATGTGAAGGGGTACACTGAAGAATTCTACAAAATGATAATTAGAACTGGTCATAGTGAAGCAAGAAAAGAAAATCTTACAAGATATATCAATAGAGTAAGAACAAATATTCAAGAAGAACTGAGCCTAGTAAAGATGGCATCAGTGGAGGAAGCATATCAATTTACATTGAAAGTTGAAGAGAAGTTGAACAAGAAATTTAAACAAAGGCAAAGGAGTGCAAGAGGAAGATTTCAGAAGAGTGGATCCCAGTCCGGAGAAAGAAGACCTTATGTGGAGTAGAATGATGATATCAAACCCTACCAAAGTGAAGAAAAGGATGCTAATTCATACCGTAGAGGCAAAGACTATAGAAATTACTACCGCAATGACAAAGGAGGTCATAATTCTTACCGCAATGAAGGATACTAGAGAGATGAAGGAAGATCTAAGAGAAAACCATTCAGACGAACCTATTTCAAGTGTGGAGGTGAAGGACACAGAGCATTTGAGTGTCACCAAGGAAGTACTAGAAAGAAACCTGAGCATGCCATAAGAACAACTTATGTGGATGAAGAACATGTTGGAGATTGCCTAATTTAGTTGGGAAACTAGAGAAAGGTGGATCATTGGTAATGAGGAGAGCTATGATGCATGAAGAAGTGATTGAAGAATCACCGTGGAGAAAGCCTATTCAAAACCAAATGTAAGTCTAGAGGAAAGGTATGAAAAGTTATCATTGATAGTGGTAGTACCGATAACCTAGTTTTAGAGGAGATGGTAACCAAGTTGAATTTGGAGAGATTGAAACATTCGAACCCTTATAGGATAGCATGGATTTAAGATGATCATAAGATATTGGGAAATGAATAATGTTTGGTGAAATTTCATATTGGGTCATATAGGGATGAAGTATTTTGCGATATTATGCCTATGGATGCATGTCATTTATTATTAAGAAAACCATGGCAATATGATAAGAAAGCAATCCATGATGGAAGAAAGAATACTTATACTGTGACATCAAATGGAACAAGAATCAAGTTGATACCTTTGGAGGAAGAGGAGAAGATTGAATTTTGTGGCATACCAGACTATGTTTGGTAGATGGAAGGAAATTTATTGATGTACTAAGGCATGAGAACATGTGTTTTGCATTGATTATAAAGAAAAGCAATGGTCTAGAGATAGAGAACCCTACCACAAAGAATGAAAAAGTAGCAGAGTTGTTGATAGAGTATGAAGACATCATGCTAGAGAATGTTCCAAATGGTCTACCGTCAATCCAGAGTATCAGTCATCATAGAGATCTTATATCAAGAGCAAGTTTTCCATATCAAGTAGCACATAGAATGACACCGACATAGAATGCATAGTTGAACCGATAAGTACAAGAGTTGCTAAGAGAAAGTTTGAGCCCATGTGTGGTACCTATTGTACTTGCACCAAAGAAAGATGGAGAGTGGAGAATGTGTATAGATTCAAGAGCAATCAATAAGATCACTGTCAAGTATAGATTTCCATTGCCAAGGATGGATGACATTATGGACTGTTTGAGTGGAGCAAGGTATTTTACAAAGATCGACCTAAAGAGTGGATATCATCAGATCAGGATCAAAGAAGGAGATGAATGGAAGACTACATTCAAGACTAATGAAGGATTGTATGAGTGGTTAGTGATGCCTTTTTGGTTGAACAATGTACCAAGCACCGTCATGAGGTTGATGAATAAGGTATTGAAGAAATTCTTGAGTAAGTTTATCATTGTTTACTTGGATGATATTTTGAATTTATTTTTTTGATACGTAAGGTTTAGTATTATATTAATTAAGAAATAAATTACAAGTGTCTGCTATTGCAAGAAAATAACCAGATTTTTTCTAAACAACCTATTGCAACCAACCAAGAAGAGGCCATCCAAAAAGCCAAACAAAATGACGGGACTCCCATCCAACAACCCAAAACACCTCGATTGCAACATCCACCGCTACCAACCATCCATACACCATTTCTATCGTACACAGAAAAAACTTTCCATATAAAATTACTAACCAAACTACAACCCCTTACTACGCTACCACAACCAAACTACACCCAAACTCAAACAATGCAAAAAACAAACCCTATACTAGCCTGTACTCACAGAAAGCCATTGGCCCTTGCAAAGGCCTCAAAGTCCACGATCTAGTCAATATCTTTTACGAGCATAAGACCAAAAAATTTCTTCATATATTCCACAACAACCACAACAATCATTTTGTGCCTCATGAGGGTCGGGCCCTTTGAATCTAACAAAAAAAGGAAAGAACTTCACTGCATCATCCGTTAATCGCAACAACTCCATGTCGCCAGGACGGGGAATGCCCTTCCCCACAATGGTCGCCTTCAACACCTCTTCGACCCCTAGCTGCAATTCCTTCCTAAAGATTTTTTCCAGCAACACATTGGCCTCCGCCTTCGGCACCTGGTTATCCATAAGATACGCCAGAAATTTGGAGGTGACAGGTATTGTCCCTCCCATATTCATTTCTGGCCAAATGCCCTTCACCTAGCACCATCTTAACCACCATGACCAACAAAATGTAGACACCTAAAAATGACCTAGGCCTGCAAACTTCATTTTTACCACTTTTGTCCTAGCATAATTATGACACTTAATTATGTCCTTGGTCCACATTCGACTCTTAATTAAAATTTCATAATTATTTAATTAATTCATGTCCTTTTATTCTTCATGATTATTAAATAAATAAATTCTATTTATTTATTAAATACGTCATTAATTATCTAAGTCTTCCCCTAATTAAATAAATTTCCAAATTTATTTAATTACCCTTTTTCAGTCATTTCTTCCTGATTATTAAATAAATAAGTTTTATTTATTTATTTAATATGTCACTAATTGTCTTAATTAAATGAATTGATTAATTTATTTAATTAATTAATCATATCTTCTAAATTGAATAATTATCTTTAATTATTAAATTGCCAAATTTGATATTCCTCTCGTTTTAAATAAATTAAATTATTTAAAATGTCATCTCATTCTTAATTGTTAGTTCACTTTGGTAAATAATTGGAAAATCAATTATTTATTATTTCACACAATTCACATTTGGAATTAATTTAATTCCAAATTGGTAACTTTCCTCCAGAAATCAAGTGATCGGGCAGGTTTTTGATCCTTCCAAAACTGATCTTCAGTCTGGTCTTTATCTTCTTCATTTTCGAATTAATTTTCTCATTTATTCTCCACTGTTGATTCGATCTTCTTAGATGGCATCTTGACCGCTTGATTAATGACTTTGCCCTAACCCTAATTAGGGATTATCGGATTTAATTTGGGCCTCTCATTTTATGTCTTATTTAGAAGTCAATCTCACCTATCCATTCAAAATGGCATTTTCTATAAAATGCCATTTTCCTCTCATTTTTAGATTACACATTAGACGCACATAGACTCTACAGACATTGCAGTATTTGTCATCTTACTTCATTTAGTCTTTGCATATTTAGGCATAGGCATTTCAATTATATTGTCATAGACATTAGGCATTTAGACATAGATCAAATCCTTCAAAGCTTGGTGTAGGACTTAGACTTGTATTTACAAAATGCTCGCACGTCAAATCTAAGCGCAACACATCAGCCAGCAAGCTAGAAGGTGTTACAAAAGTGAATCATGGAAGTCTCAGCGGTTTATAAGTATAATCGTTCTTTGTTTTAACTTCCATTGTGTTTTGTAATTGCTTTGGGTTTTGTGATCTTTATCGATTTGCTAATAACATTGAATTTAATCTAGAATTTACCCTTAGTTACAAAAATATCATCGTTAAGCATAATTCTCTTAAGATGTTGGTCTGTTATTTCCTTGAAGGTTGTTTGACACATCTTGGCCCTCAAAGAAATCGACGTATCAATTCCAAACCACACTAAACCCTCGGTCCAAACCTCAATTATGAAACACAAGCACCCAACCATTTTTGCGCCCAAACCCTCACCCAACTAACCATTCACTACCAGAAACACAAGCAAATTACTAATGCCTAGCCAAGAGCCGAGAAAAAAATGACTTCTCCAAACACCACCAATTCATTTAAATCAGAGCAAACTGGAAGGCCATCATTAAACTAACCACAACTGGGAAGGAATAAATGTTATGACGCCTCGCACGAACAAGGTTGTCCTCTTCCTTGAGAACCTCCATACAATTTTGCAGAATATCTAATCAATACAAGAGCTTGTACTCAACTACTGCCACCCAAACAACATGCCATGTATAGTAATACAATGAAGCACTACCAATATACAACCTAAGTGGTAACTAAGGCCACCACCCCAATACAATGAAGCATTGCCACCGAGGCCAGAAATGTCCAAACCCCAACATCATCAGCCTCCACGTGCCCTCCACCACGCATGGAGGGGCACCCGCCTAGCCACCCACAGGATGATATTTTGATTTTTAGTAAGAATAGAGAAGAACATTTTTGCCACATCCCACAAGTATTGAAGAGGTTGAGAGAAGAGAAGTTGTTGATTAATTTCAAGAAGTGTAGTTTCATGAAGGTAGAGTTGGTATATTTGGGATTTGTCATTTCTGCTGAAGGATTTAAGATGGATCCAGAGAAAGTGAGAGTAATTATTGAGTGGCATGCACCAGTAAACATTAGAGAAGTGAGATCATTCCATGGATTAGCTAGTTTCTACCAGAATTTTATCAAAAAATTTAGTAGCATGTGTAACCCCATGACAGAGACCATGAGAGCAGATAAGAAGGATTTCAAGTGGACATCCAAAGCACAAAAGAGTATTGAATTGTTAAAGCAAAAGGTGACAGAGCATCCAGTATTAGCATTACCAAATTTTGACAAGGTATTTCAAGTTGATTGTGATGCAAGTGGAAATGAAATTGAAGAATTATTGAGTCAAGAAGGAAGACCTATAACTTTTTTTCAATGAGAAGTTGAATGATGCTAGAAGAAGATATTCAGTTTATGATCAAGAATTTTATGCAATAATTCAAGCTTTGAAGAAGTGGAGACATTATTTTTTTCTTAAGGAATTTGTGTTGTATAAAAACCATCAAGCTTTGCATTATCTGAACAGTCAGAGGGAGTCAAATCAGAGACATATGAGATGGGTTGAGTTCTTGTAGAGTTACACATTTATGTTCAAGCATAGGAGTGGCAAGTCAAACAAGTTTGCAGATGTGTTAAGTCAGAGGAATTTGTTGATAGAGATGAGAGTGGAAGTATTGGCATTTGAAGAATTGAAGCATATGTATGAAGATGATGTAGATTTTGGCAAAGCATGGAGAGCATGTAAAGAACTAATAGTGATAGACCAGAGCCAATGGTTAGATTATTTCATTCAAGAAGGTATGTTATTCAAAGGAAATCAGTTGTGTATTCGGAAGAGTTTAATGAGGGAGAATTTGATCAAGGAGAAACATAGTGGAGGTTTAGTAGGACATTTTGCAGTGGATAAGATAGTTGCTTTGGTGAGTGAACATTATTTTTGGCCACAGATATATAAGGATGTAAGGAAGTATGTTCAAATTGTTGAATTTGTCAAGTTGCAAAAGGAAATAGTCAAAATACTAGATTGTACAAGCCTTTAACAGTACCAAAGAGACCTTGGGAAGATTTGAGCATGAATTTCATTTTAGGATTGCCAAGAACACAAAGAGGTTATGATTTAATTATGGTGGTGTTGTACCCAAACCAATTTTTTTGCTTCATTAAGGTGTTTTGCTTAAAATGGTCTAATCATTGTAAAAATGATGTCAGAAGTTAGTTTTTGGGAAATTCAAGTATGGGCTTTGAGTCAGTTTGATGTTAGGAAGATACTGGTGAAATTTGAAAAGATTGAAAATTAGGGTTTTAGACCCCTATTTTTTGGTAAAAAAAACCCTAAAAATTGAAACTCGTCAGAATTGACTGAAAATTGTTTTGATTGATTTATTTTACTTCACAATCACAATGATGAAGTCAAATTCGGTAAAAACTCAGTTTAAGTCTGGTGGGTAGTTTTTTCTTTTTCAGATGGAAAGATAGGACCTCTGAGGTCATCAATGGCAGATGGTTAGATACTAGGTGTTGAAAGCTAAGCTTAAAACACTCAAATGAAGAATCTATGGCGAGATAGGTGCAAAATGATGCTTCGTCTCGGAGGGGATTTTTTACCGGGATGAAAATCATCAAAAAGTTTCAAACTCTGGAGTAAAAGAGCCCTTGGAGGCTAGGGGTGCCCTAGATTTTAGAGGCCTAGATTTCATGTTTTAGGTTTATCACTTTTAAGAAGACTTCTCTGGAATACGATCAGCTTCGCGATGAGCCTACCAGCCAGCCTAAAGGATCTGTCTAGCACCTAATACGAAAGATTCAACAAGAAATAAGGGAGATGAAAAAATGACTAACACTAGAAGGAAAAGCATGCCTCCTAGCCAGGGGTGCCCATCTTTTTGAGGGACCAGATGAAGATTTATAATCAAATGATACCTATGATGTTTGTCTCAAACTTGATCAAGCTTCACAATGCATTTGTTAGTGGGTAGATCTGAGTTGCTGAACTGTCTGAATCAAGAGTCAAACATAAGGTCTAATCTTGGTCAAAATGTCAAGGAAAAAGCAAAAGCGCCCCTAGAGGCCAGGGCGCCCAAGGTTTTAGAGCCTTGAATGCAATCTTTCTGGTGATCTCAGGTATTCATCCTATCTGTGTTGCTTCCAGCTTTTCATTGTATATCTCAGATTGGTCATAGGACAAGTCAATAGCTTGCAACTGGAGATTAAGTGTAGATTTATCCAGTTGAAAAAAATGGTTGTATGGGATCAAAAGCGCCCTTGGTGGCCAGGGGCACCCTTGATTTTAACCTAGAAAATGATGATTTTTGGAAAAGTGTTCTCCAAGAGCTCTTGTACAGAATGGAGCCAGCTTTGTAGTGAGCCTGCTTGTCAGTTCTAAAGTTTTGCTAAACATTAGAGGACGCAAGATGAAGGGAGGTCAAAATCACCTTCAAAATGATGAAAATTTGTCTAAGTTTGAAGCCAAAAGCGCCCCTGGAGGCCAGGGGTGCCCTTGATTTTAACCTAGTAGATGATGATTTTTGGAAAAGTGTTCTCCAAGAGCTCTTGTGCATAATAGAGCCAACTCCGTAGTGAGCTTTCTTGTTAGTTCTGAAGTTTTGCTAAACATCGGAGGACGTGAGATGAAGGGAGGTCAAAATCACCTTCAAAATGATGAAAATTTGTCTAAGTTTGAAGCCAAAAGCGCCCTTGGAGGCCAGGGGCGGCCTAAATTTTGAAGCCTCAGATCTCAGAATTTGGCTTTGTAGCCTCAAAGAGTTTCTTGTCAATTTTGATCCTGCTCTTCAATGAAATTGTCAGCCAATCATCTGGACATGTCAGTCAATCAAAATTAGTGGTTGAACATGGGCTCCGATGAGGTTTATGAAATGAAATTTTCAAGAAAATTTCTAACTTTGGAAAATGACGCCTAGAGTCAAAGTTTGACTTTTTCACTCAAGTGCATGAATCGCCTTATAATGGTGGAGTTTGGGACTTTTTAACTCAATTTTATGGGTCCAATCAGAGGGTGTCGTACAATTTTGAGGTCCAATCAGGGTGGTGCCTATTTGCATGCATATTGCAATGATTTTAGACTTAAAATTGTTTATTTATCATTATTGGCGCCATTATTCGCATCATAGGTGCAAGCAAACATGATTTTCTTGAGCAAGCAAAGATCTAAAGGTGCTTCGAGTAATGTTTTTCAATGTTCTTCACGGTGTCAGGTCCATATTGTTCAGAAGATACATTGTCTAGACTTCAATTTTTCAGTGCATGCAGACTTCATTGAATCCAGTTCAAGCATATGCGACTTTTTGAGGCAGAACAAATAAACTTCTATCTTCTATCTAAAATTCTTCTATTCTTGTCTTAGGTCTTCTCTCGCATGTCAAAGTAAATGGTGAAATTTTCATAATCTGATAATCTGGGTTCGCATATTTCAACATCAGCAGCAAAACCCATGTCTTAGATTTTTTCGAGAAAATTGCCCTGTTGCTTCCATTTTGAAGCACTGTGTTTTTTTTGGAAGATTTCTTTGCATGTGGGCCAAGAACTCATATTTTCCAAAATCAAATCATCTGGGTTGCCTTAGAATTCCATTGCCTACAAAACCCATGTTCCAAATTTTCTTGGGAAAATTGCCTGGGGAAGCTCTAAAACCCCTACAGTTCTCGACTAAAAAACCTTTGCATGTCTTGCTAAAACTCATTTTTTTGAATTTCTGACGATTTGAGTTTCTTAGAATTCAATTCTCTACAAAACCCACATTTTACAAAAAATTCAAATTTGTTTCCCGCAACTAGTTATTTTTAGCCTCAACCAGAGTTTTTTTTAACTTTTTTTGAAAGTTGTCTAAACATACCCGACTTTACAGTCAAAAATCCAAATTTTCAAAATGCAATTCAACCCATATATTACAAGGCCAAATCGGTCTTGATGCATGACTTTTTGAAAACCTTCGATTCAAAATTGGGTCATATCTATCCGGTGATCAATTTGAGCACGTTGGAAGGTACCAATAGCACTACAATAAAAAATCTTGAGCGTTTTGGGTTGCTAGCAGCAGTGTCTATTCCTATCATGGTTTTTGATCTCGAATTTGTTCTTGCATGCATAAAACACTATGATTCATCCGCAATATAAATTGTATCAACTGATGGGAGAGTTATTTGCAGTCTCAAGCCAAGGGACATTGAGAAATGCTTTGCTATTCCTCCTCGCTCAAATAATTTCATTGTAGTCATTGAGGCTTGTGATAAGATATGGTATGAAGACCAAGAAAGATCACAAAGAAAATTTTCTTTGAGATGGTTAAAAGTACAAAAGACCAACATGCCAAAGAAGGTTGGTCGTGGAGAATTCAAGGATGAAGTTGTTGTTTTGATAACTTTGCTCAATCGGGTTATAGGTCAGGAGGAAGCTAATATTTTTCTAACCGTGGATGTTCTATGTCATTTCTCAGATTATCGACAGTAAAGAAAACTTGACTGAGCCATGTTGATCAGCGAGTGCCTTCACATCAAATCACAAGATTCCTTAAAATCCACGAGTTTCACATGGTTTCTTTCCTAGTCTACTTAATTGCATCTCAAGGCAATTTTAGACATTTGAAGACGAATGGGACTTGGTGTTCAGCATGTTCACAAATATTACTCACAATTGGAGTTCTCAAAGGCTGAACATGATTTCAAAGCGGTGAATGATCACTTTCTCACGAAGATTGTTAGAGACCTCGATAATGAAATGCACATTAGGATTTCACCATAGGAAAAATCAGCAATGGAGAGTTGGGTGGATTGGTTCATTCAATTCCCCACTTTCACATATATCTGAGTGTATGGTTACACCGGAGAACCTTTGATTCTACCAAGGTACCCATCAGAAAAGGTCCTTTTCATGGAGTTTCTAAGACAAGCTCAACACGTTCACTCTTTTCTTTGCAGTTTCCATAAGACAACATTCACCTTTCCTTATAGATGGGGTATTTTCACATGCAAGATTATCGCTGATTGCAAGTTAATGACGACGAGCTAGAGAAATTTAACCTCAAGTATCACATCGAGAGGCATTCCCATGATCCATTAGGTAATTATGTAGCTCAATTGGAGCAAAGTATTGCACACATGCCAACACTGGAGGACTTTTGGGCCAATTGCGAAGAAAAATTTGAAGTGCACTAACATCATTACTGCAAGCTTACTATTGCTTAGCTCGTTGATTTCCTATCAGAGGATGTTGAGGGTTTGTCAGATAATGATGGAAAGGTGTTGCTTAGCTCATATGTCAAAGATTAAGTTGCTTACCAGCCAATTCGCCAACCAGATTGGTACGCTAGGGAGAGTACTTCAATTGGGACTTGTCAAAGTCATTTATCAAAACAAGCACACACTTCTTGGAGAGTAATAGAAGGCGTAAAGAAGTTCCAACCATGTAGCCCCTAGTAGGGATTTCTTCACTACCTTCTACCTCAAGGTCAAGGCCTTGAGTTAATGTTATCTTGAAGCCACCTGAAGGTGTTAGAGTTAGTGGAAACACAAAGGGAAGAAGTACTGGCAAGCAGAAGTAGAAGCAAGTTGAAAGGGTGCTTGAAGTTCCAATAGAGACAGTCATACAGGCTGAAGCAAATCTTTCACCTCCTGATTCACCATTTTCACCACAGTCACCTCCTATCGATATAGACTCATAGTCAAAATCACTAATTCGAGGAGCATCAGAGATAGTTGATCCACTACAGGTTGATACAACAACAATAGTCTCTCCTCGAATTAATAACATTGCTCATTTGTGTTGGCTTGAGAAATCTCTGGGAAGACAGAGGAGAGAGCCTTCATATTAGCTTGATTTGTCTGAGTTTGGTGATCCTTATCAAGGGAGATTGAACAAGAAAATCAAGAAGTAGGTGCACATAGAGAAAACTCCTAAAGTAGAGATCATCATAGAAGTTGCTATGCCACCAAAGGGTAAGAGCCTGGATGAAATTGAAGTTGGTGATTTCACCTTTGTCAAAGCTAATCTTGGCAGGAGCACTCGACAAATGGATGTGAGCCTCTTCAAGGTTGTCACAAGTAATCTTGAAGAGTGTGTCATGAAGGACGGAGAAGATAAAGCACTTCTCAAGGCTGAAATCAAACAACTTCGACAATATATTTCTGATCTCATTCATGGAAACTCAAGCAAAGTACCTGGTATTCCACAAGGAACACTTGTAGAACAAAAAAAGTTGGATCATTTAGTCAATCGTGGAAAACTCTTGGACAATCGGGTTGAAGAATTCATTTTTACAAGACGGCATCTTCTCATAGAGTTAAATCATTTGAGGTGTGATGCAAATGGACTTCGTTAGGGAATCTAGCAGCTCGAGATAACTATGGTAGAAGGCAAGGCAAAGGACCAGATTCTCATATCTTAGTTAGTAGTTGTATATGACGCCATGGTAGTAGAGGAAGAGAAAAGGAAGGTTTTTGTTTAGAGAGAACAACACCTCTTCATAGTGGAAACGTACGAGAGAATCTCTACTAAGATGGATGCACTCAAAGAGGATATTACTGGAGTTCTCAAACTCATCAGTGGCTTTGTCACTTAGATCTTGTGCCATTATCTTCTTGAAGATGGTACATATGTTGAACTTGATGCAGTACAACCTGAGTTTGAGAAGCTGGTTTGTGATAATCTTGAGGGAGATCCTATGGCATCTAAGTTGGATCACATCTCAGTGATGACAACTAGTTTCAAAAAAGCAATTGAAGAGATCAAAGAATGTCAAAGGGCAATCAAATATGGTGACAAGGAGTTGAACATGAAGATTATCATCGTAGATAGCGTCAAAGCGCCAGAGGATGAGATAGTCGACCAGTTCCTGGATGAGGTGATAGCCCGTGATGGCTTGGAGTGATTAGTCAATTAGGACCCGCAATTATTTTTTTAGGATAGAACTAGGAGCAACAGTTAGACTTGACATTAGTCTTGAGTTCTAATTTCTAATTTTATGCATGTTTATCTCATCCTTAGATATATCTCGGAGGAGGTGGCACTTTCAGTTAGGACTTAGTTAACTAATGTTAGTTATTAGTTATTTTTATTTCAATAAGGACTTGAATGTTGCACATGTCCAATTAGTTTAGTCCTGTTCTGGTTAACTAATGGTAGTTTTCTAGTTAACTGTATGGTTTCCTTTATTTAGGTTTAGCAATAAACTCTTCCATGCTTGCAAGACAGTGTGTTGACTCAAGGTGATTTTAGGGTTCCCTACACCTTTGGTTTCTATAAATAAGAGCACTTTTCTCATTTTTAATTAACTTTTTCTTGTGATAACATACATGTTGTGCCACCTTGTCGTAGTATTGCTATTCAGTATCTGTTCATGAAATTTTATGGTGATAATAAATAGTTGTGCCTCCTTACCTAAATGTTATTGTTATTATAATGGTTCACCTTATATTAAATATAATTGCTCGTGTGATCATTTATTGTATGTGTGTCTCACCAATGCAATTTGTTGTCTCGGTTGTTATTTCGTATTGTGATTAATAGTTGTTCTTTCATATCTGCGGCTCGGATAGGGGTCTCTCCTCCTTGGAAATCCTGTTATAAATTTTATCATCCAAAACATTCCCTACTCGTAAGTCCTCATGCTCTATTTCTCTTGAGGAAATAGGATAGATTAAAAGCATTTAGTTAGTATTAGTTAAGATCTACAAAACCAGAGAAAACCCTTAGTTGCAACATTCTTGGTTTCCTCAACCTTGTGCCTCTTCCAGTTGAGTCAAAAAGATAGGAGTTAGATTACTTTACTTTTTCATGCATATCAGCACAAGAGGGAGCTTCCCCTCCTAATTTGAAGAGCAATCATTACGCACTGTGCATAGCTGTCCGTTGCTAATGCATACTCCAGAGGTGTGAATTGTCACGCCAATAGGTAGTAGTGGAATTTTTTTCTAAAATGGAAAATTCCATTCCTTGTAAGAAGACTAATGATATAGTGCATATTGCTGACTTATTTTTCAAGGAAATTGTGAGATTGCATGGATTACCTAGGAGCATCATTTCAGACAGAGACACTAAATTCATTGGCTATTTTTGGAGAACATTATGGAAGAAGATGAAGACAGATTTGAAGTTCAGTTCAACATATCACCCACAGACAGATGGATAAACAGAGGTAGTGAACAAAAGTTTGGGTAACTTGTTAAGATGTTTGGTTGGAGATAAGATAGGAAGTTAGGATATAGTTTTACCATAGGAAGAGTTTGCATACAATAATTCAGTGAACCAAAGTATAGGGAAAACACCATTTCAAATTGTTACCAAAGTAAATCCTACAGGAGTTGCAGAGTTTACAGACATCAATATGGAGAATAAAAGGAGTGTAGAGGTAGAAGAGTTTGCAGATTTCATGGAGACATTGCATAATCAGGTCTGAAAGCATTTAGAAGACATGAATGGTAAGTATAAGGAGAAGGCATAAGAGCACTGGAGACATAAGGAATTTGTTGTTGGAGATGAAGTGATGGTATATTTGAGGAAGGATATATTTCTAGTAGGTACATACAATAAGTTGAAGATGAGGAAGTTTGGACTTTGTAAGCTTCTTAAGAAGTTTGATTCTAGAAATGCATATGAAGTGGAGTTATCAGAGACATTGGGTATATCACCTATTTTCAATGTGGTAGACATATAGGAATTTCATGAAGAACAAATAAGAGGTAGTAGTGATGAAGTGGATTCGAAGGAGTAGTTACCACATCAAGAACCAAAGGAGATTGAGCAGATTTTGGATATCATAACCAAAAGGAGCACTAGGAACAAGCAGTACAAAGAATATCTTGTGAAGTGGAAAGGAAGACCAGTGGAGGATTCATCATGGATTTCCCAGGTTGAGGTGGACCGTCTTGGTTTTCCTCCTAGATCTGGAAAGTAGGGACTCACTTTTCTTTCAACCCCGAGTGTTTGATGCAAGAGCATCCCTAGTTGTAAAAGCAATCCTGTGTCAACCAAAAATTGTTATTTTCTCGCATTGCATTAAATAGCAATTCCAGTAGTTCATTTTACATCGTTGTTTCTTAGCTCATAGAGCATGATATAACACCTACACAAGGACATCTATCACATATCCAAATTTCACATCATTTGCATTAGCCTACTGGAAGTTATCACTCTCAGAATCTTGTTGTGTCTACCAGTCAGAGCATTAGGGGCTAACTAGGTCTAGATTCTTGGTGCAAACCTATTCCAAATTATGTAGACCTTAATGGGACACCTTAAAAGCATCTTGGGTTGATTGGGACCTATCTTGGAGATTCACAAGTTACTTATTTTTTCGTGGAGTTACCTTTCCATATTTTGAGGCCGACCTTCGTGTATGATCATTCATCGGGTTATTAACCCTTGTGGCTGATGCAGACCTATATTATATCTTGAGAAGCATATTTAAAAGCATTTATAATCATTGTAGATCATCAGTTCTAAGTGGGATGTTTAAGGATCATTACATTTTTCACACGAACCCTTTGAGGGCATGTAATAAGGCTGGTTGGCTAGTTGTATTATTGAAAGCCTTCGTGGCAGGCCTGTGAGCCCTGGATAATCGCCTTTGAGGCTTATGTCGCATGTAAGATTATCAATTCAATGACATTTCATGTTCGTATATCAATTCATTGTGTTATTTATGTTGTGTTGACTTGGTGTTGCACGACTCAGATTGTTCCTACTGGAACCCTCCTACTGTGACTGCACTAGGAAATCTCATCCACAATTATTTTAGGGCCCTGTTTATCAACCAATCTATGAGATCTCCACATAGTAGAGTTAATGTATTCAACATCAGTATTTGGGTTAGGTTATTTTTTACTCTCTTCTTTCTTCATGTTTTTATTATTATCTTCACTCTTCTCCTCATCAGAAGTGGCTTCTTCCACATAGAATTTTTTAGTGGTTTTCTTTTTCTTTTTGTTGGTTGACTCTTTCACAATTGTATTAGGTCTTTTTCCAAGATTTTGGGGGGTGTTTTAGCTCACACAAATCAACAACAATGGTTTTTTGGCTTAGGGATTTATAGGTTTTAGAGGTTTTGGGTTGCATAATTGAAGACTTTGTATTTGGTCTAGGAGTAGCTTATTTAGTAGGTAGAGTTGACACTCATTTTGAAGGAGGTTCGACAACTTCATCATTACGAAGGTTTAGGGGCTTACAAAAGGAGAAGGAACAATAAAGGGTTCTTCAACTAGGAATGCCCTAATGGGCTTCGGGGAATATAGAGCAAGATAGAAATGATATGATATGAGGATGAGCACCTAGTGGAGCAAAATGGGTTGTTTTTCTAAGTTTTTGTATTCATATCAATGGCCTCTTTCACAGATTGTTCAAGTGAGGATAACATATAAAAGGGAAAGCTAATTAGCACCATATTTCTAAAATAGTTTTAAAGAAGAGGGAGGTGATACAAGTAGTAGCATTTAAAATGACTCTCAAGAGTGAATATTTAATTAGATCAAAGCATACCTTATCCCATAGGATAGGGAGTTTGTCACGGTCATAGTTCACATGCAACTTAATAGGGTTTCACCTTGTTTGAAAAATAGGTACACATTCTCCAAGTCTTGCACCTTCTTATGATTTTTTATCTTCTACCCATTGGACGAAAAACTTATGTCTTGTGCTATAACCTCTTCATTAACTTCAAAGGATATCCCTCCCATCTTGACATGCCTTTTGTTCCATGCATTAGAAAATTGGATTGAAAGATTTTTGTCGTGGCCACTCAAACACTCCATATCTGGCAAGTTAACCCGCCTTCCACACAAATATGCCAAACTAGAGTGTTGTTCCAAAATTCTTCATAGGATCTAAGCTCCATTCTCACATGTTCTTCACCCATGGTTTGGTGAAAGTAAAGCTAGCGACACTTAATGAGGTTTCCACTACAATGATTTAGGCAATAGCGATAAAAGGGTCTTTTAGAAGTGAGGTGTAGTTTTCTAGAAAATAACTTCAAACCTTAGCAAAAAATCGAAGGATGAAGCATTAAGTGGCAAATCATGCCCGGGATAGGAGGAATCCTTGGGTATAGCTAATCTATCAATATTTTTCTCAGTTTTATCTTTTTGGCATTATTTTTAAGCTGGATCGTAAACACCCTCATGCCGATGGTCCTAATCCTTTACTCAAAATGGTTGTGTAATGTCCCTAACATATAATTTTTAAAAAATACTAATTTACACATGGAATTCAAACATAATAAAATAGGCATAACATATATTACTCCATAATAAGAAGAGAAATTTAGAATGTATGTATAATATTTTGACTACAATTCAGATAATGATCCGAAGTGATTTACAATTGCTCCCACAAATCAAATAGCAGCAGTACTGCAGTACCGCTTACAAAATATTTGAAGCTCAAACGTAATCCCTCAATGAGAATTCCCTCAAGAACCAAAGGGGTTTGGTCCTCTGATCCTAGTGAGCATTGGGTTTTTGTCCAATGAACACAACTCCTACGAGCTTTTGTCCACAAAAGGAAGTAGAACAAAAGTGTCCCAAATTTACACTAAAATGACATAAGAATTCCATCCTTTACATGAATTGGTTTCATATTTACATGCTAACATTCCTCTTAAGGAATAGGTCAGCCTTGAGCCTAATTGGCACCAAAGCCCAAATTTTGAATTCCCAACACACTACATTAGGTTGTCCTTAAGGCCAATGTAGATTCCTTTGGAATAAGTGTGCCTTCTTGTAGACCCATTACATGCTTTCCCTGCTTGTTCCAACTTTCTGAAATTTTTTTGTTACTTCTGCACGATCTTACAATGTCTTATCCTTCAAGTATATAGGGGTGGATGCCAGTTGACTAGCACAATCACCTTTTGTTAGCGATATCTTTCCATTGCCCAATCCTCCCTTTTTGAGTTTTGGATATGATGTGAAAGTTCCATCATAGGTAATATGTTCCAAACCACACCTGAACATGCTCCTACGAAGGCATGTAGAGGGACTCCCTAAATTGACCCTGTCTTGGAATAGTGAGCCTGAACTGATGATCTTTTTATGGTGATATATTTATGGTAGATGATCCATTTTCCACAAGCTTTGGGTATGTTGTGGGGCCTTCATTACATATGCTACATCCCAAACTGTAGATTGAGATGAGCTCCTATGGAGGAATGCGAGAGAATCCTCAAATTCTACTCTGTAACTATTTTTGTTGCAGAAAGGGACATTACAAGTTGGAGTATGTTTTTGGATTAGTGTAGGCCATCTTGGGTGGTGAGACTTCAATCATGGAATAATGCTTATTTTTTGAGTTTCTAACCATGATTAACTGCCTCATGAATTTGGCTTCCACTTTTTTCTCATGAAATTTTAATCTTATTATCATCATAACATATAAATTAATAAATAGAACCCAAAGGAAATTATACTCAAGGGGGTTATCAATTGTCTTTGAGACCCACTTGGTCTTACCCTCATCCTTATTTCAAACCCTCAAAAACCAACCCCTCAAGATTCTACCAAGAGGAGAAACTTTGGGAAGGGGGTTTTTATTGGGCATATATAAGAATATAAATTCAAAAATTATGGTTTTATTTTGAGTCCTCTACATTTTGAATGTTATTATATTATTCTTCAAGGAGTATACCTCTAACATTCATCGAGAGACATAATTTGTCCCTCCAACATCTAATGGATTCCAGAGCAATCCCCATGTTTTCCATAGAATCAACCACCCAATTTCCTTCTTTGTAGGTATGGGATGTACTCAATCTATCAAATCCCATCAAGAGGTTTTGGATATTATTTATAATGTCAGAGATAGCCCATCCTACTCTCCCTTTACTTTTCACTGTGTCAATAACAAATTTTGAGTCACCTTCAACTTGTAGTCTCTTTATACCTAGAGACAAAGCAATCTCGATTCTCCAAAACATTACCATTGCTTCAGCCACATTAGAAGACTTCTCCCCAAGGCCCCCAACAAATCCAACAATAAATTTACCATCAAAATTCTTGATAATATTGCCACCACTAGCCAAACTCGAGTTTCCCTTGGTAGCCCAACCAAAGTTGAGTTTTGACCAGCCTTAAGGGGGTGGTTCCCATTTGGTGTTTTGTCTAGCTAGCATTTTAATATTATTGAAAGAGTTAGGGTCCAACTGTAAACCCCATCTATAAGTAACATTGGAGTCAAAGGTAGTAGGAGGACTGTTTGGGATTT
Organism: Sequoia sempervirens; assembly: GCA_007258455.2. Taxonomy (NCBI): domain Eukaryota; kingdom Viridiplantae; phylum Streptophyta; class Pinopsida; order Cupressales; family Cupressaceae; genus Sequoia; species Sequoia sempervirens. The sequence goes on along the minus strand of VDFB02285167.1, from coordinate 100,408 downwards.
TTGAATTACATAGGGACACATTCTCAACTAATAGTCTAGAGCAATAACCGAAGACTTCCTTGGCATTTTTTCTTCATTGCAAAATATCTTGTTTTTCCTTTCATTCCAGATACACCAATAGATGTTGGGGGGTACCTATCTCCAGAGTTCCATAACAAGAGGATGAGTGGAAGGACAAATCCAATTTTCCACAAGGCTTTTGATACTATCATTCATAGACCACTATACTCCAAGATTTTGCAGGACATATCCCTAGACTTCTTCTGAGAACGAGCAATGCAATAATAAGCGGGGCAATGATTCATGTTCCTTTTTACATAAATTACATCTATTAAAGGGATCTAGAAACCTCTCTTCCTTAAATTATCATGGGTTAGGATTCTGTTGTGAGGAGTAGTCCACCAAAATAAATTAATATAATGGAATGAGGTGATGATTCCAATTGAGTTTCCATAGCCCTCCACAATGTTTGTGGGATGACAACAAACTATAAGCAGACTTGGAAAAGAATTTTCATTTTTTGTCTTTACCCCAAAAGAGCCTATCCTCGTTACAAAACATAGGGGTTCTTGTTAAAGAGAGGGCATTTTAGAGAGTTTTAGCTTTTTGTCTTAGCTCCTGATTATCATAGCAACAACTCTCAATATCTTTCCATTTTTGTGATCCAAGTTGTCCATTAAGGTAGTCAACAACCCTCCTTCCAAAGAAACTTATTGTAGGTCCCTGAAGGTCCTTGAACACCATTTTATTTAGGGGTTGATGATCCAAGAGTCCTCCCAAAATTTAATCTTAAATTCATTCCCCAACTTCCATCTTATACCCCCCTATAAAAATTGCTTTGATTTGAGAACATTGTTCCAAATCAAAGACCCAAGGGGGTGTTCAGTATTAGATATACTTTTGATAAATCAAATGTTATTTAAATATTTTTGTGATGAGCCTTGCTAGCTCACTGCTCAAACCCCTGTCTTTTTCTTAAGTCTATTTGTGTTTTTAGTTTTTTAGAGAAATTTTGTAGACAGAAGAGAAGGGGCGCATCATATAAAAGCTCACAGAATGAAAAATTGAGCAAATTTAATCAAACTGAAATTGTAGAAGGTGTTTATTATCATCAACAATGGATTTAAAACATGCAAACATACCCGAAAGCCCCCAGATTTTTTAAATAAGAAATCCAACCAGCATAGTGAAGAACTGACGAAAACTGGAGTAGAGAGTTACAGATTGCAAAGTTTATTTTGAAACTGAAGCCAGAGAGAAGTATAGGTAGGGCGCCCAAGTTCATGAAGAGAGATCCTCAGAAAGAAGACGTTTCTCCAAAAAGCCAAAAAAAAAACCTTCCTTGCAAGTGCCACGCCCTTTCAAACAAAAAGCATCAAAAACCATCTCTGAAGGTACACCCAAACAGCCATGAAGTCTGCCATGGTGAAGGAAGAACAGCAACTAATAAACCCTCTGTTTTTGATGAAGAACACTACAAAAATCTGTTGAAGCACTGCAGAACTTCTGAAATGAAGCTCTCTCAATCTGCACTAATTCAGCTGATCTTTCACAACTTCACAAGTGCTCACACTGAAGAGATTTCGTTCTCCAATGGTGGATTTGCTGCAAACCTGATCACAGGCTGAAAGCAAGGGAAAAAACCTCCAAGGCAAAGTTGAAATATTCAAAAAGATGAGTTTCTCATTGCCCAAACTCCTTATAAAGCAAAGGAGGTGAAAACCTAAGAAAGCCGTACCTTTTAGGTTTTTAGATCATTTAAATTTATGGAAATAAACTTAAGTCACTTTCCATAGTCTCCCTTTTGATTTTTGGCGCCTCCTTTAAGTGAATAAAAGATATAACATTAAAATATTCACTTTAGACTTAATTTAAGTGAAATAAGAATTATAAAGTCAATTTGACTTTATAAAAAGACTTTAAGTTAAAAATTAACTTAAATCACTTAAGTAAGCCTATCTCCCTCAATTCTCAACAGAATTCAATGCCGTCAGAAGAAAGAAACTCATGTACTGCCAAGGCCTGCAATGAGCCTATCCACGATCTCAGAAAATGAAAATGACCAAACTCTCCAGAAGGTACCACTGACCCTCTAACCGATCTAGTTAGCCCACAAGGGTCCAAGAAAAGGGCTAACACACTGCATCAGGTGACTGACTAGAGTGGGGACATCACAGTTCGCCCTCCTTGAATTTGCTTGTCCGCAAGCAAACTCAAAGCTGGATGCTGTAAAACACTGTCACCCTCCCAAGTCGCATCCTCTGCTGGTAGATCCTTCCACTTCACCAAGTATTCCCTAATAACCCTTCTTCGAAGATGACGCTCTCTAGAATCCAGAATGGCCTCAGGAACCAATATCAACTTCCCCTCATCATCCAGGGGTGGTAAATCAACAGAAGGAATCACATGTGGTCCTAATGACTTTTTGAGGCGTGAAACATGGAACACATTGTGAACCTTGCTGTCCATCAGAAGATCTAACTCATAAGCCACTTCACCAACTTGTCTGACAACTCTGAATGGTCCATAGTAACGTGGCTTAAGTTTCTTTGCGCCCTTCTTACGAAGGGTGGACTGCCTATAAGGCTGGAGCATCAAATACACCAAATCATCGATCTCGAAAGATCGCTCCACTCGCCTCTGATCAGCATATTGCTTTTGCTGATTCTGAGCTTTCTGTATATTCTCTCTGAGTGCTCTCATAATATCCTGGTTCTCCTACAATAGATCACCAGCACTAGGTACTCTACTGTCACTCAGTAACAAGTCTAGAAAGCTCGGAGCATCATATCCATATAAGGCTCAGTAAGGGGTCATCTGAATGCTCATGTGATGAGTGGTATTGTAGCAATACTCACAAAGGTATAACCATCTCACCCATGCCTTCTGCTGCCCTGAACTATAATTCCGTAAGTATCCCTCCACCCATTTGTTGACTATCTCAGTCTGCCCATCTGTCTGGGGGTGGTAGCTGGTACTCGGAGTGAGTTCTGTCCCGCAAAGCTTGAATAACTCCTGCCAGAAGTTACTCATAAACCTGCTATCCCTATCACTGACTATACTCCGAGGCAAACCATGCAACCTGAATACCTCACGAAAGAACAAATCTGCCACCTGAGTAGCTGTGTGCATAGTAGTGATTGAGAAGAAATGAGCATACTTCGTCAATCGATCTACCACCACAAAAATGTTGTCTTTCCCTTGAGCCTTCGACAAGCCCGTAATGAAGTCCATAGACAAGCATTCCCACTTCCTCTCAGGGATAGGAAGCGGCTGGAGTAATCCTGCAAGGTATGTGTGTTCTTGCTTGTTCTGCTGACAAACAAGGCATTCCCTGACATACTGGAGAACAAAGGATTTGAGACCCTTCCAAGAGAATCTTTCCCGTACCTGCCTATAGGTCTTAAAGTACCCAGGATGTCCCGCCATAGGTGCATCATGAAATGATCTCAAAACTTGGTTCCTCATCTCTGAATCTGGAACTAGAAATATCCTCCCTTTGTAAATGATAAGATCATCTACAAGTGAGTATCTGGCATCCTGTACTGTTCCATCCACTATGCTAGAAGCCCACGGGTTCTTAGCATACTCAACTACAATCATATGTCTCCAGTCCTCTGAAATCTGTGTAATGGAGCTCAAGTGAGGATGGCGAGATAATGCATCAACAACTACATTCTGAGTACCCTTGAAATAGGAGATGTCAAAATCATAGGACTGAAGTTTGCTGACCCATTTCTGTTGTCTTTCATTTAAATCCCGCTGTCCAAGGAAGTGTTTCAGACTATTATGATCGGTTTTAACACAGAATTTACTACCAATCAAGTATTGCCTGAACTTTGCCATGGCATGCATGATAGCCAACATCTCCTTGTCATAGATGCTAAAGCTCCTCTCAGGACCTCTCAGCTTCCTGCTCTCAAAAGCTATAGGATGACGATCCTGCATAATGACTGCACCAATTCCCTCACCACTGGCATCACAATGTAACTCAAAGGGTTTGGTGAAATCCGACAAAGCCAACATTGGACATGAAGTCATGAGAAGTTTGAACTTCTCAAAGCACGCCTGTGCTAATGGTGTACACACAAATGCACCCTTCTTAGTCAAATTAGTTAGTGGCGCAACATGCCACGAGAATCCACTAACGAACCGACGATAGAAGGCACATAATCCTACAAATCCCCTGAGTTGTGTCAATGTCTCAGGTGTAGGCCAATCAATGATAGCTCGAACCTTCTCTGGATCCATGCTAACTCCCTCACTACTGATAATGTGACCCAAATACAAAAGCTCAGCCATGCCCAACACACACTTGGACTCCTTGGCGTACAAGGACTCCTTGTCAAGTATGCTCAAAACCTCATCCAGGTGAACCATGTGTTCTTCCCAAGATCTGCTGTAGACTAGGATGTCATCGAAGAACACCAACACATGTTTCCTCAGTTGAGGATGGAAAACCCTGTTCATAGTGGACTGAAAAGTGGCTGGAGCATTGGTTAAACCGAAAGGCATAACCAAGAAATCAAAGTGTCCACAGTGACATCTGAATGCGGTTTTCTCTATGTCCTCCTCTCGGACTCTGATTTGATGATAACCTGTCCTCAAATCAATCTTTGAGAAGTAGCAAGCTCCATGAAGCTCATCTATCAACTCATCAATCCGCGGAATAGGATATCTGTTCTTTATAGTTCTCCTGTTAAGCATTCTATAATCAATACACATTCTGAGTGTACCATCCTTTTTCTTCACCAAAACAACTGATGAAGCAAAGGGTGACTTACTCGGCCTAATGTGCCCCATAGCCAAAAGTTCTTTGATGGTCTTCTCAATTTCATCTTTCAAGCATTTGGGGTGCCGATAAGGAGTGATCATGATAGGTTTCGTGCCCTCATCCAGCTCTATGATATGCTCAATACCTCTATTAGGAGGTCTACCTGGTGGAATTGCATTGAAGACTTTGGTATGTTTGGTTCTGAGTTTCTGTACATCTGGATGGTAAGAAGAAACTGGCTGATCCAAATGTGAAGGCATTAACTTGCATTCAGCTACCCAATCTACCATGTCATGATGAACCAAACGTTCCATTCTTTTGACTGAAATTTCTTTCACATTGCTGTCCTTGATGGCTTTTAGAACATGTTTTGTGCCATCAACTTTGAATTTCATCTCCATGTCGTTCAAATTAAGTGTGAACTCTCCTATAGCATGAAGCCACTTCATGCCGAGAACTATATCAGTTCCTCCCATGTTCACAACATAAAAATCTGCCTTAAACTCATAGTTATTGAGTTTCAAAGGCAAGTTTGGAACCATCCTCTCGCAAGTGAGAGTGTATCCATCAGCAACCTTGACTCGAATGCCTTCAAACTGCTGAGTTTGAATTCCTCTTTTCTCCACCAAACGTGAGTCAATAAAATTGTGAGTTGCACCTGTATCTAAAAGAGATATGACTCTTTGACCAGCCAAGGAGTCTAAAAGATCCCTCTCTCTGCATGCTGGATAAATGAGCCTCCTTTAACTCAATTTCTACTACAATTTCAGCCTCATCTTCTGATTCTTCTCCATTTGTATCATAAATTGGAGCTTGCTGATTAGAAAAATCAGCCACTTCTTCTCCCTCATAAAACCACTCCATGTTCCTGTTTTTCCCTTTAGGTTTGAGGGGGCAATCATGATTTTGGTCATAAGGGCCCTTGTAGTAAAAACAAAGTCTCCTCCTACGAAGATCATTCATGGTTTCTCGATCCAAAGGTGTTGTATATTTCTTCTTATGATCAGCATTATCAGCTTTTTTCGGATCAGATTTATGTTCATTGTAAGAAGTAGACAGTTTGGTGCCAAATTGCTTTCGAGGAGTAGTGAGCTCCATTCTGCGAGCTTTCCTCATGGTTTCCTATAACGTAGGGGGATCAAATGCCTTGATCCATCCTTTCATAGGCTCGAAAAGTCCCTCAATGAAGAGTATGATCAACCTCCTCTCAGAAATGCCTGTAACCATAACTGACAATCTCTGAAACTCCCCAATATATGACTCTAAAGTACCTAGCTGTTTCAGCTGTGCTAGGTCTCTGAAAAATAGCTCGGGATCACGTTTGTCAAACCTCTCTACCAGTCTATCTGTGAACTCCTGGTATGAAGTAATCTGATCATGGTGAAGAGTAGCCATGCCATGAATCCACCAATCATGAGCTACACCATCAAGGTGAAGTGCTGCAAATCGAATAGCATCTTCCTCGGGCATGGGACGTAGAGTCAAGAATGTATCTAACTTGCTAATCCAAGCACGTGCTGTAACTCTACCACTGCCATCATAGTTCGCCAAGGTGAGTTTATTGGTAGCCTGTCTAAGATCACTGTGCTTGTACCAAGGCCTCCTGTCATTCCTATTTCTATTATGTTCTCTCCTCTGGCTCATGAATCTATCAAAGTTAAGGTGCTCCTTAACTCTAGGTGGCAATGCGTCCCATTCATCATGCATAACCATGATGTTATTTGTAAAATTAATCTCACCACCCTGTTCAACCTCTTCCTCATCCTCTGTATCATTCCTGGCGAAGGTAGGACATGTTGCTCTCACAAAAGTGCGAGTTGGAACAATAGGTCTATGAGGTGCGCCATGGATACTGCCCTCATGATCATGCCTTGGATGCTGGCCTCTCTGAAGTGTTAAGTTCTCTACATTTGTGCTAAGTTGTTGGAGAATATTTGCTACCTGTTCTTGACCTGCAACCATACCTCTTAGCACATCTCTAGCTTCTCTATCCTCTTTGTTCATACGAGAACTTTCTCCTTCCCTGTTAGCCATATTATCCCTGTCTATTTCCTCCTCCTGTTCATCAAATGGAAATGATGGAAAAGGATTTTGATCACCTCTTTGATTTCTAGGGCCCCCACGAGAGTAGAACTTGTCAAAACCCTCCTGGTGTGACTTCATAAATTTTTTCAAATCCCACAAGCTGGCAGGATCAGAGTTCTGATACCACTGTGATGAGCCTTGCTAGCTCACTGCTCAAACCCCTGTCTTTTTCTTAAGTCTATTTGTGTTTTTTAGTTTTTTAGAGAAATTTTGTAGATAGAAGAGAAGGGGCGCATCATATAAAAGCTCATAGAATGAAAACTTGAGCAAATTTAATCAAACTGAAATTGTAGAAGGTGTTTATTATCATCAACAATGGATTTAAAACATACAAACATACCCGAAAGCCTCCAGATTTTTTAAATAAGAAATCCGACAAGCATAGTGAAGAACTGACGAAAACTGGAGTAGAGAGTTACAAATTGCAAAGTTTATTTTGAAACTGAAGCCAGAGAGAAGTATAGGTAGGGCGCCCAAGTTCATGAAGAGAGATCCTCAGAAAGAAGACGTTTCTCCAAAAAGCCAAAAAAAACCTTCCTTGCAAGTGCCACGCCCTTTCAAACAAAAAGCATCAAAACCCATCTCTGAAGGTGCACCCAAACAGCCATGAAGTCTGCCATGGTGAAGGAAGAACAACAACTAATAAACCCTCTATTTTTGATGAAGAACACTACAAAAATCTGTTGAAGCACTGCAGAACTTCTGAAATGAAGCTCTCTCAATCTGCACTAATTCAGCTGATCTTTCACAACTTCACAAGTGCTCACACTGAAGAGATTTCGTTCTCCAATGGTGGATTTGCTGCAAACCTGATCACAGGCTGAAAGCAAGGGAAAAAACCTCCAAGGCAAAGTTGAAATATTCAAAAAGATGAGTTTCTCATTGCCCAAACTCCTTATAAAGCAAAGGAGGTGAAAACCTAAGAAAGCCGTACCTTTTAGGTTTTTAGATCATTTAAATTTATGGAAATAAACTTAAGTCACTTTCCATAGTCTCCCTTTTGATTTTTGGCGCCTCCTTTAAGTGAATAAAAGATATAACATTAAAATATTCACTTTAGACTTAATTTAAGTGAAATAAGAATTATAAAGTCAATTTGACTTTATAAAAAGACTTTAAGTTAAAAATTAACTTAAATCACTTAAGTAAGCCTATCTCCCTCAATTCTCAACAGAATTCAATGCCGTCAGAAGCAAAGAAACTCCTGTACTGCCAAGGCCTGCAATGAGCCTATCCACGATCTTAGAAAATGAAAATGACCAAACTCTCCATAAGGTACCACTAACCCTCTAACCGATCTAGTTAGCCCACAAGGGTCCAAGAAAAGGGCTAACACACTGCATCAGGTGACTGACTAGAGTGGGGACATCACAATTTTGCTTCGAGAAAATCCAATCTACCAATATAAAGCTCTATTAACTAAGATTGGCTGGGGAAGCTAAAGAGTGTTGTTCTTGATCATTTACTTAATTTTTCTAGAGATTTACCTTAGTGAACATGTCTCCTTGTGACATAATGGTAATCCTTTAAAGGTATTTTTAAATATTAACAATGTTAGATGGTATAGAAGGTAGATGAAATAAAATAAAATCTAGTTAATTTGAGAGAAAAAGTACACAAACAATGAGGTTAGATCATTGTGTAGATGATAGATTGATGGATGCAAAAAATACCTTGACTCACAAACTTGACCCTATACATAGTGTAGTTTAGACATAGAATAAAAAGTGATACACATTTATAGGAATACCATTTCCAATTCCAAATCACTATATATTCTAAAATCTTCACAAGACACAATTGGATAGCCACTATAGTTGCACCCTCCTTGATGTGAAATATTATTGCATTAAGTGATTTAAAAATTCAACACACCAAGTAGAACAAATTAAAACAAGTGCATGTCTCACATTGGACAATATTTTTTTAGCCAACAAAATACTCTTGACATTATCACAAATAATTCTTCTCAGCTAGAAATACAACCACAAATTTAAATGATCATACAAGGTATTGTGGAAACAAGGAAAACATATTTGATTAATAACATCACGATCCTTGGAGTTGGTTAAACCATAATGTGTGATTTCTTCCAACATCAATATATCAACCATTCATGTAGCATTTCACATAGTAATAAAAGAGACGGACTCTCTTCAAGGTCAAGCTCTATCAAATTTTCAAAAAACACATTTTGTTCACTATATTATAATTGATGATATGAGCTTCATTAGACCAAGGTTGTTTAAACACATTGACAATACATTACATGAAACATTCTCTTATCATAGTCAAAATCCATTCAATGGTTGGTTAGTTGTGCTTGTTGTTGACTTGAGAAATTTTCCACCTATAACAAACATTCCAATGTATATCGGGTCATCATATAAGATAAAAATTTGGAGCAACTGCTAGATACTAGTTACATTGAACATAATTTTTCAACAACAATAGGATGAACCTACCTAAATCAATTTTCACAACCTCCTTTCAAATACAGGGAGTGCCAAGGCAATACTAACATATTGTCAAATTTTTATGTCATATAACAATATCAACCTTTTTGCTAACGGGCATAGTACATTATGTTCATTGATACATCTATTTGCAATAAACATTATATAACAAATAAATGTTGACATGTCAAAGGTTGCACCTTTAGCATGATGTATTGCTAATCAAATAAAGGGTAAGGAAAATTCAAATCTAAATGGTGAAAAAGTAGATGCAAAGGTGTTGTTGTGCACTTGACAACAAGTTATGCTAAAATTAAAATTTGTAGGTTGAACCTAGACTCATTAATGGTGCACTTGGCAAATTTTTTTTTATTGACTACAAAAATGAGAGTTGACCACCCAATCCACAACTCTTTGTTATCATGAAGTTCATACCTTACATTGAAAACATTGGAATCAAAAACTATCAAGGTCTTACATTCACAATGGTGTCACGAGTTTGAATATTGTCTAATCTATGCATCTCCCCTACATTCTCATTCTAACAATACGCCCACACACAAAACAATATGTATGAAATCCTTCAGAAGAAAGAGGAGTGGTTTTGAGTAATGTTGGCACAAAGTTCTTGAAATCCATTTTATTACCCTAATCATATAGTGTACAAAAATAACTTTTCATACTAAGGAAAGTCAAGGAACTTTAATGTATTTTTTCCCAATATTAATTATCAAACAAACAATTTTCATTGAACAAATACAAACAAAATATTCTTCTTGTAATATCTATAGTTTCTTCTAAACTAAATTATTGAAATGTCTATAAACTAAACGTAATTGTTAATTTATATAATTACTTTTATATTATATCTTTTAAATACATGTTTATTTTTACATATATATGTATACTATTAATATGCATTTTTATATAAAATTTGATTAGTCTCATAATTATCTTCCATTAAAATTGTTATACATCAAAGAAAAAATTACATTTAATACATTCTACACCATTCTTTACATTATATAATCTCACTCCAATTTTCTTTTACTCCACTCAATCTTTTTATCCTATCACCGTCTCAAATTATGAAATAAATTATTATCAACTAAAATATTTTCAGATTTTCTTGAATCGAAGTGCGACGATAGAGCATAAGCATGCTGCTATGTATGTAAGTAAAAGAACTGAAACTCGAAACATTTTTTTTGACACTAATTTTTTATTGAATCACCCGCGAAGGAAAGACTGCTTTTTTCAAAAAAACATGTCGTGCATATCCAACCGAACGGCTATCTTGCACGTGGGATGATGAAATATTTAGTATGATGTCTATCATCGTACCGTTGGCCATGAATATCTGATAATGGCAGCAGCGAAATGGGAGAGGCAAAGCAGAGGAGGTGAAGCGGAAGAACGGGAGAGGCAGAGCAGAGGCGTGATAGCGGAGGAACAGGAGACGCAGAGCAGAGTTGGTGATTGTGGATGAACGGGAGAAGCAGAGGAGAGGTGGCGATAGCGAAGCAATTGGAGAGGAAATCTTTTTCTTCTTTCAGGCAATGCATGTCAGTTTTTAATATTTATTATCTCATGTTTCTTGCAATAGAAAAAATGTCATGGGTAGACTTTGTTTATGTTATTTTCTTTACACTTCCTGCCGGGCGTTATGATATGTTGAAAAAAATCTGGTGGGAAAAATTGGTATTGATGCTTCTTAATTAAGGATTTCTTGTAAAAGGCCTTTTCCATTCACCTCAATCTGGTGCCTCCTCATGCCTCGCATTTGAAGTTTTAGGAGTCTCCCATTGCCCATCTTCGTCATTATCAATTTCCTTGGGCTCATCAACTAGCCATCCCTCATTTATCAAGTTCCAGTCTCTCAAATAAGCACAGGCTTAAACCATAAAGTTTGGGCTTCAGAGGAAAAGAAGTATTTCCAGGTCGTCTGCCATCTGGGGCTCCTTGAAATGTCATTGCTTTCAGACTGAATTGTTATTACTACCCACTAACATGGAACTGGGCATCTTTCTGGATTTTGACCCCATGCAAAGTAAGAAAATAGCTTAAGAGCATCATGTTTTTTAATGACAGATCACATTCATGTTATACTTTCTTTGTTGTTCATTTTCAACAAGTTGTGGCAATATGGGCTTTACCGACTCTTTTCTGGCAGTTCGTAGATCTTTAAAGGTTTTTAGGGTTTGAATCCTGCAGTGGGTCCGTGAAATATTGTCAAGTAATTTGGGCCTTTCTAATGCATATTTGAACAAAATAAGGAAATCTATATTTACAGAGATTGAGATTGATCTGGCCAATGTTAACTAGTAAATTTAAACAAAATGAGGAAATCTATATTTACAGAGATTGAGATTCATTTGGTCAATGTTAACTAGTAAATTTACCCTACATTTAACTTGAAGTTCAAATTTGAGTTATAGTGTTAAATTAGGACCAATGTTGTTTCATGAGGCTTGATACGAAGGACCAAATGACTGTATAAAAAATTAGACACAAGATTATTTGACTGGCAGAAAACAACATTATGTTTGGTTTGCTTCAGCTTCTATGAACATATTTTTATGGTTTTGAGTCTTTCACAAATGTAGGTATGCAAATAGGGTGTTGTTTGAAAGGCGTACAGAAACTTGCATGAATAATTTTGATAGTGTAGGCTTTGGTTACAGATTTACAAGAACAGAATAATGTTAATCCAAGTCGCTTACTTTTCAGCAGGTTTTGGGGATTATGAATCATCAACTTCCTTGGGCTCATCCCTCTAGTTTTTTTGCATTTACATCCTTATTCCATAGGTGCATCCTCATCCCTGTCATCTAACTTATTGGATTTTGGGTCTGGAATCTTAGCACGGTCATCCCTATACTTAGGTTTCTTATTATCAGGGTCAGGTATTGTCTTAGGCGCAAGAAAAAAGAGGGTCAAATTCATTAGAAAGAAGATTAGCTATTACCATAAACTTGGATCATTTACATAACAAAGGAAAAAAGAAGATATTCGTTTTGTGGAGGATGTCCCCAAACCAACTTCAATAGCATTTGCTGAAAAACAAGTCCAAAATACTGTCCACAGTCCTTTTTCCTCCCAATTACTCAGTTTTCTTGTGATGGTCTCATAACAATAACCCATTAAAACTTGAACTAGAAATTTGCTACTAGAAAAGTAAATTTGTAAAATTACAAACCAAGCTGATAAGTGTCACCATAGACTGATACAATCTATGCACCATAGTTTTACAATTCCCTGTTCTACATCTAGACTAAGTTGCCTAATCGGGTACGGGTACGGGTACGGTATGCCGGTACGGAATTTTTTTTTTTGGGGGGGGGGTGGGTACGTTTGGGTACGTCCATACATAAAACATATAAAAATCATAGATATAGACATATTTGCAGCCTAAAAAGTAAAAGCAAGAATTAAATTTAGAATACCACATATCATGCATATGCTAAATAGAACCTAGAACTACCATAAATATAACAAATCTGAAATACAATTATACTAAATCAATTTGATATCAATTTTTCAAAACTTGAATGTTACGATAGGTATATAATTATATTGAATTCATTATTTATTGGTTCAACATTTAAAACAAAATAATACAATTAACAGTAGGCATCATATGGGTCATCAGGAAGATTAAGATCAACATCATCATTGACATTAGATGATGTAGCTAAATTAGTAGAACCACATGCAGCCCCACTAGCACTTTTGCACACGAAAAAGTTGAAAAAAAAACTTTGAAATCTGCATTGAGACTTTCGGAATCGGTCAAACACGCCACGTCGACCAGAAAAACGTCAGGATTCGTCTATTTTTTAAAATACATTTCAGGATTAAAAAATGCAGTACCCTGGTCGATTCCACAGGGTTTCTATATGTATCCGATTCGGATACATACCAGTACCCGGAATCGGCAGGGCATATGAGCGATTCCGGTAACTTAGCATCTAGATACTAGCATAATTATAATATACATAGGAAATATTTTATCCCCTGTAATGCAGAATTATATTATATTCTACTCTTGCACATTGACCAACTCATACTTAACAACAGATAGATTATTGTCCTCCTTCACAACAAAATCTGCAGGTCAGCTACTTCAGTCCTACACCATTTATCAACAACAAGATGTATGGATCCTCTAAAAATACCGTTTTTTTTTTTGTTTGTGAAAAAACTACGTTTGATCCTTCCTTTATAAGATTCACTGCCAAAAAACAGAAACCCAACACATGAACACAAGCGCTTGAAATAACAAAGAAGCACACAAAAAAAGATTTCAAGTATTAATTAGCCAAAAAAGGTTTTGGAAAACTCCCCAGAAAGGACAAACTGTCAAACATTTTTATGATAGATAAAAGGTGCAGTTGGCTAACATGATAGAGAAGAGGTACATTATGTGAAAGGACAATAAATTAAGAAAATAAATTAAGAGAAGTTCCATGCAGTTGAATAAATAGACTTGGTTGCATAAAGCTCATACCAAACATATTAGCACCGTTATACATGAAGCTCAAGCTTTTCAAGGTCAGGAATGAGGGACAATAGAGCATCATCCTCAGCCATGGTAATTCCTACAACTTCAATTTGTAGCACTCCATAACATTATGCCTAAGGCACTCAAAGGTGAGGAATGGGAGACAATAGAGCATCATCCTTAGGCATGGAAACTGCTATAACTTCAATTTGTAGCACTCCATAACATTATGCCTAAAGCACTCACAGGTGCTCCTTATTCACTCATACATGGGATTGACAGCAATGATAATGGTGATTGGGGCCACGGTTTTGCAGAGGCAATACAACTATCTGAACTTCAAGTAGGGCTTTCTTCATGCTATCATTGTGACCTTTCTTAACCTTTTGACTTAGGATTGTGGAGGCAAAGGTGGAGGAGGTATATTTAACACTAAGAGTGAGCATGAGAATACAAGGTAGAGGTAGAGGTCATGGTGCGAAAGGCCATGAAAAATTACAGCGACCTTTTCTTGAAATATGAGGGCCCCAGATTTTCTTCTTAGCTTTAATCTCCTTTAGTCTTAGCTAAACAAACTATGTTTTCTTCTCTTGCAGTCATGATTCGTGTAATTTCACTGCCAGATAATAATCATTACACTTAACTTGTAAATTTTCTTTATTACTATGAATATCGCTATAAACTGGCTAAGATTAGATCCTTGAGTGACCACATGACTTGGCATCTTTGTAGCATGTTGTCTTGTAGGCTATTGTTATTCTCTTCACATTGTAGTCCATTTGACGGTCCTGTGTCTTGTGCTGCTGTTAAAGATTAGATCCTTGAATGACCACATGACTTGGCATCTTTGTAGCATGTTGTCTTGTAGGCCATTGTTATTCTATTCACATTGCAGTTCATTTGTCATTTGATGGTCCTGTGTCTTGTGCTGTTGTTAAAGATTAGATCCTTGAGACTTGGCATCTTTGTAGCATGTTGTCTTGTAGGCCATTGTTATTCTATTCACATTGTAGTTCATTTGTCATTTGACGGGCCTGTGTCTTGTGCTGCTGTTGCAAAGTATATGTTGTATTATACAGCTTAGGTTTATATTTTTTTTGTTTTTCTATTCAATTTAATTTTAGGCATAAATTTGAAGTTTGATTTAAGGATTCTTTCCACTTTGCTTAATTTTAGGCATAATTTTTGCTGTAGTTTATTGTTTTTTCTGTTTGTGTGTTGGTCAATAGCCTTGTAATTAAATAACTGTAAATACAAGGAAGATTGTTGTAGACCAGACTGAGAGCTAGCAGCTTCTACTACACCCATATTTTCTTAATGTTCTCCTTTTTCCTGATTTGGTTTTCCAAAATTGAGGCTCAACTTTAAATTTTTATTTTTAATGAAGAAACTGAATCAATTACACAAACCTAGTACAAATAGTCATTAAATAAGTGCACAAAAATAGTCTAGGAAAACAGAGAGTCATAGGTTTTTAATATTCAGTAAATGGGTTGTTAATATTCAGTCATTATCTAGCTCTCTAGCTAATTTGGCTATTTACGCATGTCCTCTTTGTGCACATGATTGAATAATGGTATACTTGTAACCTAAACAATTTGAAACTAATATTATGCACCCTTCAACAATAAACCATAATATATAGAGATTCTTTAAGGATTTAAAACTAATATTATGCACCCTTCAATAAATAAACTTTTATTATGATATCCATGGCATAAAAAACAAAATTTACAATGTGGAGTTGTGAACTAAGGTAGAAAGGAGCTTGTATCCCTCAACCCATAATTGCTAGCTCTATGTGAAATCATGTGCTTGTATCTCAGACAAGCCTACAAATGTTGCTACAGTCATAGGAGCATTACTCAGAGTAGGACTGGACTTAGCAAACGAGAAGTATAAATGTTATGCAATTACTAGGAAGGTTAAATGTTACTCAATAATATAAGCCTTTGACCCAAACATTTATTTTCATTTTGCTGCCATTGTTGGGCTTGATTGTTGCATGAGATGAGAGATTTTATGGATGGATCTTTATGGCACAGCTTTGTATGGAGAAAAGTTTGGCCAAAGGCATGGAAACAATTTGGTGCAGCCACGGTAAGGGGCCAGGAATCTATAGTAGAAGTGTGGATGGGTAAGCATGTGGCCATATGTTGCTTGAGCATTATACAGTTTGAGAATGTTAAGGCTAGGGCACAATGGATCTGCTATTTGGAGGTAAGGGGCTATGATTTTTGATTGCTAGTTTCTCCCAAGTCCCTTGGGAGTTTTCATCTTAGAATAGATACAAGCTTTAACCAGGAGTGCTTTCAAATTATCAATATTTTTGAGTTGGTTATGTAGTAAATGACTCATGATGTAAATTCCATCTTTCTAGCAACTAGAGAGTTGGAAGACACAAATTCACAAGCTCTTGCAGGCTATGTTTCAGTATATTTAAAGGTAATGTACCCTAGGGGGTCTTTGTCTTAGAATAGATACAAGGTTTAATCATGAGTGCTTTAAGTTTTCAATATTAATGGGTTAGTTATGTAGTATCTGATTCACTATGTAAATTCCATCTTTCTAGCAATGAGAGAATCAGAAGAGACACAAATTTAATGTTTTGCAATTTACTGAAATTAATCATTGGAAACTAAATAATAATTTTTTGCTATTTTGAGGTAATGGGCTATGATTTTTGATTGCTAGTTTCTCCTAAGTGGGATTTACAAGCTTGGACACTTGGGAGTTTTCATCTTAGAATTAGATACAAGCTTTAACAATGAGTGTTTTCAAATTATTAATATTTTATGAGTTGGTTATGTAGTAAATGACTCATGATGTAAATTCCATCTTTCTAGCAACTAGAGAGTTGGAAGACACACAAATTCACAAGCTCTTCCAGGCTATGTTTCAATATTTTTACAGGTAATGTACCCTAGGGGGTCTTTGTCTTAGAATAGATACAAGGTTTAATCATGACTGCTTTAAGTTTTCGATATTAATTGGTTAGTTATGTAGTATCTGATTCACTATGTAAATTCCATCTTTCTAGCAATGAGAGAATCAGAAGAGACAAATTTAATGTTTTGCAATTTACTGAAATTAATCATTGGAAGCTAATTAATAATTTTTTGTTTGACTCACAGTTGAAAACCATTAAATCTTATCACGACTAAGCCAATGTTAACCTCAAATAATCCTTAGTTACCAAGAATGAAAAGTCCAGCTTGACCGAATAATTGTTGCCTTTATTTCCCATTTTGGGCAACAAAGATCCAATTTGACTAAAGCAAAATTAATAAAGTTTTCCAGTCGTTTGAGTCGTCTGGCTATTTGGATGCTCTCGTTGGACATGCCTTATTGGAACATTGACAAACTTCCAAGCAGTGCATATTAGCTTTCCTAATGAAATTGTCTTTTACATCACCAAGCAACAACATCCAACAATCTCTGTTTCTTTCCTCTCAGTTGTTCATTATTGTGAATCATTTCTCATTCCATAAAGATGTTAATAAAAGAGTGGCAAATTTGAATAAATACCAACCTTGCAAGATTGATACTGTAGTAGGATAAGAGAGATGATGGTTAAGGAAGACTATCAAAGAATTTAGAATTTGAGCTCACTAATACATAGAAAACAGAAGTATTTAATAATATATTGTGTCAAAGCTTCTTTTGCAAGTATTGGTAAAATTTTAGTTTGAGAATGTGCATATGTCGGAGCATAGGTTTCCCTAAGCTTTTCTCTCAGTCCAGCATGCCCTTTCCCTAGCTTCAGCTTTTAGGTTTTAGACATTTAAAATGATTCATGTTAATCAATTTTTGGTTTTAAATTATTAGCCTCTAATGAACGTTTGGCTGCAATTTACATTTTTTTTAAATGGGTACATAAGCTTTTTTCAGTTCAGTGCCCTAGCTGTAGCTTGGATAGTGACACCATGGTTCTATCTGTCACTTTCGTTTATTAGACTAAAATGGTGCAAGTGTACTTAAGCTTTGATCTATGAAAATCAATTCCTGTTTACATTATACGCACTAGCACTTCATGTTGCTTTTCGTGAGCATTTTTGTCTATTTTTCAAAGTTCACATAATCGAGTTGTTTTTCTGACATCTGACATGCAAGATTCCTATGATGAAGATAGGTATTCATGTATATTTGGGTTTATATTATCAGTCTTTTTCAGAGCTGTCTTGTCTTTTTCTTTTATAAAATTTTTCTATGACAGGTCATTGCGACCTTTTTTCCTAGTTTAGTTGGTCACTGCTATTGTTGCATCTATGTAATGTAAATCTATGAAAAATTGGTGTTACTGAACTTATGGTTTTATATTATCAGTTTTACTTTTTTTGAATATTTATCTTCTATCATTATGCAATATAATTTTTTTTTTTTGTGTTTTTAAAACTGTTTTAGATGAGTTTGATAGTTATAATGATTTTATTCTATTTAGCAAAGCCCTTTCTTATGCCATAGCTTGTATACTGGACATCTAAAAGCAGATCGGCAATAATAGAATCGTGGATTTTTATTATCAG
Organism: Sequoia sempervirens; assembly: GCA_007258455.2. Lineage (NCBI taxonomy): Eukaryota > Viridiplantae > Streptophyta > Pinopsida > Cupressales > Cupressaceae > Sequoia > Sequoia sempervirens. Next base: position 82,063 of record VDFB02285167.1, on the reverse strand, counting down.
TCTAAGTTATGTAAACAGACCAACATTGATAGATTTGTTGCCTTATGTTTAGTCTTGTCTGTTTAGGCATGTAAAAGGACCACCATTTATGGATGTATGCATTTATGTTGAACCAATGAAAAATGACACCTGTCAAGTCAATCCTTAGAATAACTGTTCAAGTACATTTCAACCATAGACTGATTCTTCCAGTAGTACATCAATCGTTCTTCTTACTCTCAATGTTATCTATGCTTTCCATAAATAATCTGGTTGCAATTCAAATTAGTGACCCACCTATGGAGTCTGCTTTTAGGAAAGTACATTTCCATGTTAAGGTGCCCCAAAAATGCTAATCAGCTTATCTCTTTCATCTTTGGAAATTCATATCAACTGGGAACTACTAAAGAGTCAAGAAAAATAATTTAAAAAGATAAGCTTTTTTCCATGCCAATATTTATAGGCTAGGTTATCATTGAACTGCTATTGATGTGCTGTACCCATACAAACTTATTTATTTCAACAGATATTAGGTTAAATTCTTGTCTCTACATCTAGCATGAGGTTTGTTTCGAATTTTGTCTTGTTTGTCTATGTTTTTATTGTGTCCTTGTGGGATTGTTTCCTTAGGTTTTCGCATGCATTCATCAAACGGAAAGATAAGAATTGAAAGGATAAAGAGGTAGCTTGTAGTGGCCAAAGTGTGACTAAAGCTTGTTTGATTCTTATCAAGTTTGGGGGTAAATATGCTACGGGGAGGAAGCTGAAAGATCTGCGCATGTGTGATATGAAATCCCTCAGGTGGCTTCCTCTACAACAATTGGTGGCGGACCTTCTTGGAGATCAAAGCATGTAGCTGCAATATATGATGATAGACTTTGCATATGTTTGGTGCAGTAGTGGAATCCAAGGCATTCGATGATCTTTTCTATGTTGATTTTAAAACTATGGGATGGTCCAAATTTACAACTCTGAGGATCAAGTCCTTCCTCTAGGGCTAGTTGGAGTGCATTTATGTCTGGTAAGAACTGGTACATTACAGGAGGGAAGAGATGAAAGACAGGGTACTCAGAAATGTTGGTTCTTGATGTTTGAACAATGACATGGACTAGTGGGTTAACAACAGCAAACAACTCCATTTTTAGCAATCAAGGTTTAATTTAGTGGTATTAGAAAGCAAGGAAGGAGCATTTCTTGTGGCATTTGGAGGTTATAGTAGGGAATACTCAATTGAGGTTGAAGTGTTAGTCACTATGCAATCTTAAAAATAAAAAATGTGAATAGTTGTGAAAGTACTCAAAAGGAATTGATACATGGAAGACTCCTCATGAAGTAACCGAGCATACTCCACGTCTGTTTGTGCTTGTGGTGGCTAGTGGAAAACATTCTTGCTTGGGTATCATCATTGCAAAGCATAACTTGGCATCTGCTACAGACTGCCAGAGCTCCAGCCAATTTTTTTTTTTCAGAGACATCTGCTGGGAGCCATACCCCTGACATTGCAAATGTTTTATCAATGCGTAAGCTATTTCAGCATCAAATGGACTTAAGTGCAGAACCAATTGTGCGAATGACTTCTTGTGAATGTAAATAAATTGTTTTTTCAAGTGAGCTTGTGAAGGAGAGCACAAGTCTACAGAGAAACATACATTTTGTAGAGATGGAAAGTGGTAGGCAGGCAAATGCACTGCTATCATTTCCTGGACTCTCAGGTTATTCTTAAATCTGATAATTGTGAAATATTTAAACAAATGAGAATGCTAGTGTAGAGATAGAGGAACAATTAGCTTGGCAGGGAACATGCAAAAATGTGTAGCCACGTTGAAGAATTCAATTCCTGTTTGCAAGTTGTGCACAACTTCCTTTAGAGAAGGTATCCAGGAATAGAACCATGTTAGCTCATTATTTAGGTGGTTATTTTGAGTCAGAGAGTGATGTTGAAGTAAACAAGGTAATATGTCCAGAAAAAAAGGAGGAGATCATTATTGGATATCCAAGAGCAGTATGAAATAATGCTAGCAACTGCATTCATAGATGAATGCTGTTATTGAAAATCAATTGCCTACTGCACTAGTAAGTAAGGAAGGAACTGAAAATAATATTTTTGCCATTTTAAAGCTCGGGCAAAAATCTGAGGCAGCATTGTCAAAAGCCTTGAAGAAGATTTCAATTTGAAAAGTCATGGTCTCGATGTTAGACACTCATTTCATGTTCAAGTTGTGGCCATAGAGGTGCGCAATGGGGAGATAGATGCAGGAAAATGAATTTTCAAGTTAGTATGTTAGGTCACGATTTAAATGAAAAAAAGATTCAAATCACATAGAATTGCACCTTAAAAGCGCAGTGTGCCTCAATATAAATCAATTTTTTTAAAATAAGAAAAAATTCAGGCTTTTGAATAGATGTGTGTGTGGCAAAAAGCGTGTACCTGTGCATAGGACAAGATATTTCAGGTTTGTTTCTTTCCAGTCAATTGTTCATTAGGACAAGAATTTAGACTTTGAGCATCACCAATACCTACGGAAGAGTGTTATTTAATAAATAATTATGTCAAAGCTTCCTTTGCAAGTATTGGTGAAATTTTAATTTCAAAATGGGCATATATTAGAGCATTTGCTTCTATATTTAAGACATATGAACTCTTCCCTTGCTTATAATAGCTAATCAAATTTCGTCTATACAATGCCTACCCAATGCCTACTGGGAAGTGGTTATTCCTAGTGGAGATGTTCTTTCAATTGTCTTTCCTCACTAATTTGTCCAATTTTTGAGTTAAATTACAATGTGGCCATTGCTTGTTTAACTTACACTCTTGTCAACTGCCAGGGTCCATAAGGAACCCTATTGAGGTCCACAACTGTGATAAACTTGATACCACAATCTACTGCCACAGGAAGTTTCATTTGGAGATATTTCTAGCATATTTTACAACATTTACCTTGACTATACATAACTTTCTTAATGTTGTTTTGCAGACTTTTGCTTAATACCGCTTAAATAGATTTTGTGTTTCAGATACGATGATTCCTATTACATGTGTTACATTCGTGGGCCTCTTGGAAAACTTAATTAGAGAAGAATCTTTACCTAATATGAAGCATCTTTATCCTATTAAATGGAATTTTCTAAGTTCATTACCCTTTTTGACTTTTTGAATTTCTGTTGCAGGGGAGTTGTTATGCCCTACAGTGAGGTTAATGTATGACCAATTTATCTCATATTATAGTCTTCTTCCTCTACCATAATGACCATCTTTGTGCTCCATTTTATTATTGTACCATGACCTTTTTAATATTTTAGTTACATATTATTGAATAAAAATAAGTAATATATTTAGTTGTAAGGTAAAATAAGAAAATAAATATTAGATTATATTTAGTAATAAACATTGACATTTTTAGCCTGAGAAAACAGATCTTGCAGCATGTGAAAGAAGGTGGAGGCCAAAGAATTATGGTAGTTGCTTGGAGTGGTATTTCAGTAGTATGCAATGATTTTCAGTTATTAGTTTCGATCAATAATTGCTGTTATTTGAAACCTTTTTAGAATAGCAATTTATATTGTTGTAACCTATTGATGTATCATTTCTTGTGTTGCAAAGATGGTTTGGATGCACGCCAAACGAATCCATCTATCGTTGGTCAATTTCCACATAATTTGTTGTAAGGTACGGGTATTCAAAACTATATAAACCATAGCATATAGCATGGAGTAAATGCAATAGTGTAGAAGGTAATAGTATGGAGGTGACAAATATGACTTTTTGAAAGATATTATAATATAGTTACATATTGAAAGAAGCCCTGTAGTAGATCATTCCTGTGTGGACGGAGAGGAGGGCCCACTCTCAAGAAACACTGGCAATGATCTCCAGTATTTCTATTCATATAGTTTCTAGTTTGTATGTGTTATAATTTTATAGGTTTGAAGAAATGTAGAAAGAATAGATTATTTTAATTATTTATTATTTAGCAATGAGATCGTGATTATTATTTCTTTTTGTATTTCATTTCCTCTTTAACTTCTATTTTAGCTCTTTTCCTGCATCATGAAAGCTACAATTCTTGTCACCCATGCACAGTTTCTGTAGCAAATTATGATCTTGTGACCTACTCACAGCTCTTGTAGTGGCATGAACAATTTCGGTAGGAGTGTATATTCCTGTAGCAGTTTTAAAAGAGTGATTTTGTTCTTATAGAATAGTTGCATATCATTTTACTCACTTCATTAGCTGCAACCCTTGCACATATAGCCACTACACCTTACGTAAGATTACACCTTCGGATTGGCACAAGGATTGAATTGAATCTTATTTCTTGAACATTAAATCTATTTTATAATCAACCCTCGGTTTGGACTATTACCTTGCTTACAATGAGCTTTTTGTGGATAATTCTTTGACCTTCCATGGTCAAAGCCCTTGTTCATATAATTGTAAAGGGCAGTGTATTGATAGAAAATGCCATTGCTTTTTAGGATATATTGGGAATGACTCATCCAAGGAAGTTCCTTTGTTGCTTGAAATAAGGTGGTGTTCATGCATGTCTTTGTTGTATTAGATATCATTTATATCATTTGTATAACCGTGAAGTTCTCAAAGAGGGTTTATTTGTTTAAGGAACCTTCTTTGCTGATAGCAATCAGCATGGAACATGCAACTCAACTAGAGTATGTAATTGCGAACTGGGCTATACAGGGATTGACTGTTCAATTGGTGTGATCCATTCATTTTTACAAATTTTCATGACTACTTTCTATGTGGCATGATCTCTCCCAAATTATGCATTAAGCGACTAAACCATGCCTTTCTTTATGCAAACAATGTTTTTACAATTTACAATTAACTAACATTGCCCTCGTTTTTTTACATAAAATAATTTAGAGCTTTGACAAATTGTGTTAATTGTGTTGCTGGTTGTGATGAGCAATGTATCCTACATGGAGGCTTTTGTGATAATGGTGTTTGCTTGTTTAGATGGTCGGATAATGCATGATATCCTTATCAAAACAGCAGTGTTCTATTATCGAGTTTCTCCATGTGTGGAGATGTCATTACTTGAGGTGCAGGAGGTCAACAATGCTCCAAGTGAACCTAGAATTCTGCAGCAGTATTATTCCCACTGTTTTTTAACATTTAGGGTTTGGACCTGCGACATGGAGGATATCTATCTCATGGATTCAAGACTACAAATAGATGAGTATTTGCTACTTCTATTTATTTTGAATCTATGACATACTGTGTGGATAAATCCGCAGTTGTGCTTGTTTCTTGGACATTAGTAATAAATGCAATAAAGTAAAGAATTTAGGATTACTCATTGTGATTTATTTAATATTGATTGGTTATTCTATTTGTTTTCTTCTAGTTTACATGATTCATTGATTATGAAATGCTTCTACCCTTTTTAGTCCAAAGCTCATGATTGCAGGTGCCAGTGTATATTCTCAAGGCATTGACTATCCTCAGTTTCAGCAGGTATAACAGTTGTGTATTTCAAATAATTTTTGAGGAATCCAACCATTCCTAACTAGTTTTCTTCTCCAGAAATTTGGTATTTTTAGTATGGGGATGTCTTTTGTAAGTTTATGATGGATGTAGCATGCAGCCACGCAAAATTTGGTGGACTTTTAGGTCTTGCTCAGTAAGGGATTTATTTGTGTAATGATAGAATACAAAAATCCTTAGAAACTGTGATGAAATTTACTTGAATTAAATTGTAGGAAAAAAATATGAAGTAGGCAAATTAGTCAGTTCTGATTGTTTTCTTATTGATTATCTAGTAGTGGTTGCTGATCTAGGTGTTCTTGTTTGGATCGTGGAGCAAAATTTTGTAGTCTTTACTGCTTTTAATGGTTGTACTTCTGATATGTAACATTGTAAATGTAGCATCATATGTTATTATTGTTGTAAGATTTGTGTTATGAACATGGTCTTCTTGACTCCTATTGGAAAACTCAATTAGACAAGAGCCTTTGGCTGATATGAAGCATCTTTATCCTATTAAATGGAATTTTTTATGTTCATTACCCTTTTTGACTATTTGAATTTCTGTTGGAGGGGAGTTGTTATGCTCTACGATGAGGTTCATGTATGACCAATTTATCTCATATTATAGTCTCCTTCCTTTACCATAATGACCATCTTTGTGCTTCATTTTATTATCAGACCATGACCTTTTTAATATTTCCGTTGCATATGATTGACTAAAAATAAGTGGTATTTTTACTAATCAACATTGACATTTTAGCTCGGGAAAATAGATCTTGTTGCATGTCAAAGAAGGTGGAGGCAAAAGAATTATGGTAGCTGCTTGGAGTGGTATTTCAGTAGTGTGCAATGATTTTCACTTATAACTTTCGATGAATAATTGCTGTTATTTGAAACCTTTTTAAAATAGCAATTAATATTGTTGTAACCTATTGATGTATCAGTTCCTGTGTTGTAAAGATGGTTTGGCTGCAGGCGAAACAAATTCATCTATCCTTGGTGAATTTGCATATAATTTGTTGTAAGGTATGTGTATTCAAAACCATATAAACAATATCATATAGAGCGGAGGGAATGCAATAGTGTAGAAGGTAATAGTATGGAGGTGACAAATAAGACTTTTTGAAAGATATTATAATATAGTTACATTTTGAAAGAAGCCCTGTAGTAGATCATTCCTGTGTGGGCGGAGAGGGGGCCCACTCCCGGGAAGCATTGGCAATGATCTCCTTTATTTCTGTTCAGATTGTTTCTAGTTTTTATGTGTTATAAATTTTTAGCTTTGATGAAATGTCGAAGGAATAAATTATTTTTCTTATTTATTATTTAGCAATGAGATAGTGATTATTATTTCTTATCGTGTGTCTTTTACTCTTTTAACTTCAATTTTAGCTTTTTTCCTGCATAATGAAAGCTATAGTTCTTGTCACCTGTGTACAGTTTCTATAGCAGATTATGATCTTTTGACCTACTCACAGCACTTGTAGTGGGATGGACAATTTCGGTAGCAGTGTATACTGCTGTAGGAGTTTCAAAAGAGTGATTTTGTTCTTATAGAATAGCTGCATATCATTTTACTCACTTCATTAGCTGCAGCCCTTGCACATATAGCCACTACACATTCGGTAAGTTTACACCTTCAGATTGGCACAAGGATTGAATTGAATCTTATTTCTTGAACATTAAATCTATTTTATAATCCAGCTTAGGTTTTTACTATTACCCTGCTTACAATGAACTTTTTGTGGATAATTCTTTGACCTTCCATGGTGAAAGCCCTTGATTATATAATTGTAATGGGCATTGTATTGATAGAAAATGTTATTGCTTTTTAGCATATATTGGGAATAACTCATGCAAGTAGGTTCCTTTGTTGTTTGAGATGAGGTGGTGGCCATGCAAGTCTTTGTTGTATTAGATATCATTTATATCATTTATATAACCGTGAAGTTCTCAAAGAGGGTTTATTTGTTTCAGGAACCTTCTTTGGTGATTGCAATTGGCATGGAACATGCAATTCAGCTACAGTATGTAATCGCGAACTGGGCTATACAGGGATTGACTGTTTAATTGGTGTGATCCATTCATTTTTGCAAATTTTCACGACTACTTTCTGTTTAGCATGATCTCTTGCAAATGATGCATTAAGCAACTAAACCATGCCTTTCTTTATGAATACAAAGTTTTTATAATTTACAATTAACTAACATTGCCCTCTCTTTTTTACATGAAATAATTTAGAGCTTTGACAAAACTGTGTTAATTGTGCTGTTGGTTGTGATGACCAATGTAGCCTACATGGAGGCATTTGTGATAATAGTGTTTGCTTGTTTAAGTGGTCGGATTATACATGATATACTTGTCAAAACACCAGTGTTCCATTATCAAGTTTCTCCATGTGTGGATATGTCATTGGTTGGGGTGCAAGAGGTCAACAATGCTCCAATTGAACCTAGAATTGTGTTGCTGTTTGTGATGACCAATGTAGCCTACATGGAGGCATTTTTGATAATGGTGTTTGCTTGATTAGGTGGTCGGATTATGCATTATATACTTATGAAAACACCAGTGTTCCATTATCAAGTGTCTTCATGTGTCGAGATGTCATTGCTGGGGGTGCAGGATGTCAACAATGCTGCAATTGAACATAGAATTTTGCTGCAGTTGTTGTGCCAAATCTTAACATTCTGGTTGCAAGTAGCCATGTGCTGTTTGTATTTTGGATAAAGGCCAGTATACAGCATTAGCAAAGTACGTGACTTGCTTGGTGAGATTTCACATCTTTTTCCATTTTTTTTGTCTTGATATGTTTCTGGAAGGAGTTCCTTATGCATAAAATTCCCTTCTCCAGCTTGAGCTGAATATTGAGAATTATGGAACAAATATGTTTCATAAAATTATTTGCTATAACTGTCAATATTTGGATGTATCTCACATGTCCAAAAGAATGAAACTCTTAAGATGCTCATTTTAAATTTATAATAACCACATAGTTTGCAAAGGTCAACATAAGTCATTTTTTGTGAATCCAGAAGTCTTGTATTTTTAAGGTAATAAATGGGTTCTATTGATGGGGCCCCTCCTAAGAAACGACAAATGGCATACAACTAACCTAGTGGTAGGACAATTGCAACATGCCCCATCTAGCCATAATAGTGGAAGCAGGCATTTAAATAGTGCCATTCATCCCTACTTGTAAGAACTCCTTAAGCATGCTTCAAATTCTTGATGGTTTCGAAGGTCATACATGCTGAAGTTTTGTACATATTTTGGTGACAAATATTGTGTTAAGTGTTATTGCCACATTTTGTAATAATTAGGATACAAATGGGTGATCCTGAAAATGACTTGATTTGACATCAGCGAGCATTGGGTTAGTATGCAGTATGTCTTTTGTTGTTTTTCATACATTAGGCTCAGCTTTGAAGTGGGCAAACAACTGTGATAAACTTGATATCACAATTTACTGCCATGGGAAGTTTCATTTGGAGATATTTCTAGCATATTTTACAACATTTAACTCCACTATACATAACTTGCTTAATGTTGTTTTGCAGACTTTTGCTTAATAATGCTTAAATAGATTTCATGTTTCAGATACGATGATTCCTATTACATGTCTTACATTGGTGGGCCTATTGGAAAACTCAATTGGAGAAGAGCCTTTACCTATTATGAAGCATCTTTATCCTATTAAATGGAATTTTTTATGTTGATTACCCTTTTTGACTTTTTGAATTTCTGTAGCAGGGGAGTTGTTATGCCCTACGATGAGGTGTTCATATATGACCAATTCATCCCATATTATAGTCTTCTTCCTCTACCATAATGACCATCTTTGTACTCCGTTTTATTATCGTACCATGACCTTTTTAATATTTCCGTTGCATATGATTGAATAAAAATAAGTGTTATATTTAGTTGTAAGTTAAAATAAGAAAAATAAATATTAGATTATATTTACTAATAAATGTTGACATTTTTAGCCTGAGAAAACAGATCTTGTAGCATGTCAAAGAAGGTGGAGGCAAATGAATTATGGTAGCTGCTTGGAGTGGTATTTCAGTAGTATGCAATGATTTTCAGTTATTAGTTTCTATCAATAATTGCTGTTATTTGAAACATTTTTAAAATACCAATTTATATTTTTGTAGTCTATTGATGTATCATTTCTTGTGTTGCAAAGATGGTTTGGATGCAGGCCAAACGAATCCATCTATCGTTGGTAAATTTGCAAATAATTTGTTGTAAGGTACGGGTATTCAAAACTATATAAACCATAGCATCTAGCATGGAGTAAATGCAATACTGTAGAAGGTAATAGTATGGGAGTGAGAAATAAGTCTTTTTGAAAGATATTATAATATAGTTACATATTGAAAGAAGTCCTGTAGTAGATCATTCCTGTGTGGACGGAGAGGAGGGCCCACTCTCAAGAAACACTGGCAATGATCTCCAGTATTTCTATTCATTTTGTTTCTAGTTTATATGTGTTATAATTTTATACGTTTGAAGAAATGTAGAAAGAATAGATTATTTTAATTATTTATTATTTAGCAATGAGATCGTGATTATTTATTTAATTTCCTCTTTAACTTCTATTTTAGATCTTTACCTGCATCATGAAAGGTACAGTTCTTGTCATCTGTGTACAGTTTCTGTAGCAAATTATGATCTTGTGACCTACTCACAACTCTTTAGTGGCATGAACAATTTCGGTAGGAGTGTATAGTCCTGTAGCAGTTTTAAAAGAGTGATTTTGTTCTTATAGAATAGTTGCATATCATTTTACTCACTTAATTAGCTGCAGCGATTGCACATATAGCCACTACAACTTTGGTAAGTTTACACCTTCGGATTGTCACAAGGATTGAATTTAATGTTATTTCTTGAACATTAAGTCTATTTTATAATCGACCTTAGGTTTGGACTATTACCCTGCTTACAATGAGCTTTTTGTTGATTATTCTTTAACCTTCCATGGTTGAAGCCCTTGTTCATATAATTGTATTGGACAGGGTGTTGATAGAAAATGTCATTGCTTTTTAGGATATATTGGAAATGACTCATGCAAGGAAGTTTCTTTGTTGCTTGAAATGAGGTGGTGTTGATGGATGTCTTTGTTGTATTAGATATCATTTATATCGTTTGTATAACTGTGAAGTTCTCAAAGAGGCTTTATTTGTTTAAGGAACCTTGTTTGATGATAGCAATCGGCATGGAACATGCAACTTAACTAGAGTATGTAATCGCCAACTGGGCTATATAGGAATTGACTGTTCAATTGGTGTGAGCCATTTCTTTTTTCAAATTATCATGACTACTTTCTATTTTGCATGATCTCTCCCAAATAATGCATTAAGCAACTAAACCATGGCTTTCTTTATGCAAACAATGTTTTTACAATTTACAATTAAGTAACATTACCCTCTATTTTTAACATAAAATAATTTAGAGCTTTGACAAACTGTCTTAATTGTGTTGATGCTTGTGATGAGCAAGTAAGCCTACATGGAGGCTTTTGTGATAATGGTGTTTGCTTTTTTAGGTAGTCGGATTATGCATGATATACTTGTCAAAAAAGCAGTGTTCTATTATCAAGTTTCTCCATGTGTGGAGATGTCATTACTTGAGGTGCTGGAGGTCAACAATGATCCGAGTGAACCTAGAATTCTGCAGCATTATTATTTCCACTGGTTTCTCACATTTTGGGTTTGGACCTGTGACATAGAGGGTATCTATCTCATGGATTCAAGACTGCAAATAGATGAGTATTTGCTACTTCTATTTATTTTGAATCAATGACATACTGTGTGGATGAATCCACAGTTGTGCTTGTTTCTTGGATATTAGTAATAAATGCAATAAAGTTCAGAATTTAGGATTACTCATTGTGATTTATCTAATATTGATTGGTTATTGTATTTGTTTTCTTGTAGTTTTCATGAGTCATTGATTATGAAATGCTTCTACTCTTTTTAGGCCAAAGCTCATGATTGCAGGTGCCAGTGTATGTTCTCAAGGCATTGACTATCCAAAGTTTTAGCTGGTATAACAGTTGTGTATTTCAAATAATTTTTGAGGAATGCAACCATTCCTAACTAGTTTTCTTCCACAGAAATTTGGTATGTTTAATATGAGGATGTCTTTTGTAAGTTCATGATGGATGTAGCATGCAGCCATGCAAAATTTGGTGGACTTTTAGGTCTCGCTCAGTAAGGGATTTATTTTTGTAAAGATAGAATACAGAAATCCTTAGAAACCGTGATGAAATTTACTTGAATTAAATTGTAGGAAAAAAATATGAATGAGGCAAATTCGTCAGTTCTGTTTGTTTTCTTTTTGATTATCTAGTGGTGGTTTCTGATGTAGGAGTTCTTGTTTGGATTGTGGAGCAAAATTTTGCAGTCTTTACTGCTTTTAATGGTTGTACTTTTTATATGTAACATTGTAAATGCAGCATCATATATTATTGTTGTAAGATTTGTGTTATGAACATGGTCTTCTCGACTCCTATTGGAAAACTCATTTAGAGAAGAACCTTTGCCTAATATGAAGCATCTTTATCATATCAAATGGAATTTTTTATGTTCATTACCCTTTTTGAATATTTGAATTTCTGTTGCAGGTGAGTTGTTATGCTCTACGATGAGGTTCATGTATTACCAATTTATCTCATATTATCGTCTCCTTCCTTTACCATAATGACCATCTTTGTGCTTCATTTTATTATCATACCATGACCTCTTTAATATTTCCGTTGCATATGATTGAATAAAAATAAGTGATAATTTTGCTAATAAACATTGACATTTTAGCTCAGGAAAATAGATCTTGTAGCATGTCAAAGAAGGTGGAGGCAAAAGAATTATGGTAGCTGCTTGGAGTGGTATTTCAGTAGTATGCAATGATTTTCACTCATAACTGTCGATGAATAATTGCTGTTATTCTCAACATTTTTAAAATAGCAGTTAATATTGTTGTAACCTATTGATGTATCATTTCCTGTTTTGTAAAGATGGTTTGGCTGCAGGCGTAAGGAATTCATCTATCCTTGGCGAATTTGCATATAATTTGTTGTAATGTACGTGTATTCAAAACCATATAAACCATATCATATAGCATGGAGGGAATGCAATAGTGTAGAAGGTAATAGTATGGAGGTGACAAGTAAGACTTTTTGAAAGATATTATAATATAGTTACATTTTGATAGAAGCCCTGTAGTAGATCATTCCTGTGTGGACGGAGAGGATGGCCCACTCTCAGGAAGCACTGGCAATGATTTCTTTAATTTCTATTCATATTGTTTCTCGTTTGTATGTGTTATAATTTTTTAGCTATGATGAAATGTAGAAAAAATAAATTATTTTTCTTATTTATTTTTTAGCAATGAGATTGTGATTATTATTTCTTATCAAGTATCTTTTTCTCTTTTAACTTCTATTTTAGATTTTTTCCTGCATAATGAAAGCTACAGTTCTTGTCAGTCGTGTACAGTTTCTATAGCAGATTATGATCTTTTTACCTACTCACAGCTCTTGTAGTGGGATGGACAATTTCGGTAGCAGTGTATAGTTCTGTAGCAGTTTCAAAAGAGTGATTTTGTTCTTATAGAATAGCTTCATATTATTTTACTCACTTCATTAACTGCAGCTGTTGCATATATAGCCACTACACCTTCGGTAAGTTTACATCTTCATATTGGCACAAGGATTGAATTGAATATTTTTTCTTGAACATTAAATCTATTTTATAATCCAGCTTAGGTTTTTACTATTACCCTGCTTACAATGAACTTTTTGTGGATAATTCTTTGACCTTCCATGGTCAAAGCCCTTGTTTATATAATTGTAATGGGCATTGTATTTATAGAAAATGTCATTTCTTTTTAGGATATATTGGGAATGACTCATGCAACTAAGTTCCTTTGTTGCTTGAGATGAGGTGGTGGCCATGCAAGTCTTTGTTGTATTAGATATCATTTATATGATTTAGATAACCGTGAAGTTCTCAATGAGGGTTTATTCGTTTCAGGAACCTTCTTTGCTTACTGCAATCGGCGTGGAACATGCAATTCAACTAGAGTATGTAATCGCGAAGTGGGATATACATGGACTGACTGTTTAATTGGTGTTATCCATTCATTTTTGCAAATTTTCAAGACTCCTTTCTGTTTAGCATGATCTCTCCCAAATGGTACATTAAGGAACTAAACCATGCCTTTCTTTATGCAAACAACGTTTTTACAATTTACAATTAACTAACTTTGTCCTCTTTTTTTTTACATAACAGAATTTAGTAATTTACAGCTTCGACAAATTGTGTTAATTGTGTTGCTGGTTGTGATGACCAATGTAGCCTACATGGAGGCATTTGTGATAATGGTGTTTGCTTGTTTAGGTTGTCGGATTATGCATGATATACTTGTCAAAACACCAGTGTTCCATTATCAAGTTTCTCCATTTGTGGAGATGTCATTGCTTGGGGTGCAGGAGGTCAACGATGCTCTAATTGAACCTAGTATTTCGCTGCAGTTGTGCCAAATCTTAACATTCTGGTTGCAATTAGCCATGTGCTGTTTGTATTTTTGATAAAGGCCAGAATGCAGCATTAGCAAAGCACTTGACTTGTTGGGTGAGATTTCACATCTTTGTCCAATTTTTTTGTCTTGATACGTTCCTTGAAGGAGTTCCTTATGCATAAAATTCCCTTCTCGAGCTTGAGCTGAATATTGAGAATTATGGAACAAATATGTTTCCTAAAATTAATTGCTATAACTATAGATATTTGGATGTATCTAAGATGTCCAAAAGAATGAAATTATTCAGATGCTCATGCTAAATTTATAATAACCACATAGTTTGCAAAGGTCAACATAAGTCATTTTTTGTGAATGCAGAAGTCCTGTATTTTTAAGGTAATAAATGGGTTCTATTAATGATGCCCCTCGTAAAAAACTACAAATGCCATACAATTAACCTACTGGAAGGGCAATTGCAACACGCCCCATCTAGCCATACTAGTGGAAGAAGGCATTCAAATAGTGCCATTCATCCCTACTTGTAAGTACTCCTTAAGCATGCTTCCAATTCTTGATGGTTTCGAAGGTCATACATTCTGAAGTTTTGTACAGATTTTGGCGACAAATATTGTGTTAAGTGTTATTGCCACATTTTGTAATAATTAGGATACAAATGGGTGATCTTGAAAATGACTTCATTTGACATGAGCTAGCATTGGGTTAATATGCAGTATGTCTTTTGTTGTTATTCATGCATTAGGCTCAGCTTCGAAGTGGGCAAACAACTGTGATAAACTTGATACCACAATTTACTGCCACGGGAAGTTTGATTTGGAGATATTTCTAGTATATTTTTCGACATTTAATTTCACTATACATAACTTGCTTAATGTTGTTTTGCAGACTTTTCCTTAATAACGCTTAAATAGATTTCGTGTTTCAGATATGATGATTCCTATTACATGTGTTACATTGGTGGGGCTATTGTAAAACTCAATTAGACAAGAGTCTCTACCTAATATGCAACATCTTTATCCTATTAAATGGAATTTTTTATGTTCTTTATCGTTTTTGACTCTTTGAATTTCTATAGCGGGGGAGTTGTTAAAGCCCTGCGATGAGGTTCATATATGACCAATTCATCTTATATTATAGTCTTCTTCCTTTAGCATAATGACGATCTTCGTGCTCCATTTTAATATCATACCATGACCTTTTTAATATTTCCGTTGCATATGATTGAATAAAAATAAGTGGTATATTTAGTTGTAAGTTAAAATAAGAAAAATAAATATTAGATTATATTTACTAATAAACGTTGACATTTTTAGCCCGAGAAAACAGATCTTGTAGCATGTCAAAGAAGGTGGATGTAAAAGAATTATGGTAGTTGCTTGCAGTGGTATTTCAGTAGTATGCATTGATTTTCAGTTATTAGTTTTGATCAATAATTGCTATTATTTGAAAACTTTTTAGAATAGCAATTTATATTGTTGTAACCTATTGATGTATGATTTCTTGTGTTGCAAAGATGGTTAGGATGCAGGCCAAACGAATCCATCTATCGTTTGTCAATTTGCACACAATTTGTTGTAAGGTACAGGTATTCAAACTTTATAAACCATAGCATATAGCATGGAGTAAATGCAATAGTGTAGAAGTTAATAGTATGGAGGTGACAAATAAGACTTTTTGAAAGATATTCTAATATAGTTACATATTGAAAGAAGCCCTGTAGTAGATCATTCCTGTGTGGACAGAGAGGAGGGCCCACTCTCGAGAAACACTGGCAATGATCTCCAGTATTTCTATTCATTTAGTTTCTAGTTTGTATGTGTTATAATTTTATAGGTTTGAAGAAATGTAGAAAGAATAGATTATTTTAATTATTTATTATTTAGCAATGAGATTGTGATTATTATTTCTTCTTGTATTTCATTTCCTTTTTAACTTCTATTTTAACTTTTTACCTGCATCATGAAAGCTTCAGTTCTTGTCACCCGTGCACAGCTTTTGTAGCAAATTATGATCTTGTGACCTTCGCACAACTCTTGTTGTGGCATGAACAATTTCGGTCGGAGTGTATATTCCTGTAGCAGTTTTAAAAGAGTGATTTTGTTCTTATAGTATAGTTGCATATCATTTTACTCACTTCATTAGCTGCAGCCCATAGCCACTACACCTTAGGTATGTTTACACCTTCGGATTGGCACAAGGATTGAATTGAATCTTATTTCTTGAACATTAAATCTATTTTATAATCGACCTTAGGTTTGGACTATTACCTTGCTTACAATGAGCTTTTTGTGGATAATTCTTTGACCTTCCATTGTCAAAGCCCTTGTTCATATAATTGTAATGGACAGTGTATTGATAGAAAATTTCATTGGTTTTAGGATACATTGGGAATGACTCTTGCAAGGAAGTTCCTTTGTTGCTTGAAATGAGGTGGTGTTCATACAAGTCTTTGTTGTATTAGATATCATTTATATCATTTGTATAACCGTGTAGTTCTCAAAGAGGATTTATTTGTTTAAGGAACCTTGTTTGCTGATAGCGATCAGCATGGAACGTGCAACTCAAGTAGAGTATGTAATTGGGAACTGGGCTATACAGGGACTGACTGTTCAATTGGTGTGATCATTTCATTTTTTCAAATTTTCACGACTACTTTCTGTGTAGCATGATCTCTCCCAAATAATGCGTTAAGGAACTAAACTATCCCTTTCTTTATGCAAACAATGTTTTTACAATTTACAATTAACTAACATTACCCTCTTTTTCTTTACATAAAATAATTTAGAGCTTTGATGAACTGTGTTAATTGTGTTGCTGGTTGTGATGAGCAATGTAGCCTACATGGAGGCTTTTGTGATAAAAGTGTTTGCTTGTTTTGATGGTGGATTATGAATGATATACTTGTCAAAACATCAGTGTTCTATTATCAAGTTTCTCCATTTGTTGAGATGTGATTACTTGAGGTGCAGGAGGTCTACAATGCTCCAAGTGAACCTAGAACTCTGCAGCAGTATTCTTCCCACTGTTTTCCTAGATATAGAGTATGGACCTGAGATATGGAGGGTATCTATTTCATGGATTCAAGACTACAAATTGATGAGTACTTGCTCCTTCTATTTATTTTGAATCTATGAGATACTGTGTGGATGAATCCACAGTTGTGCTTGTTTCTTGGATATTACTAATAAATGCAATAAAATTTGGAATTTAGGATTACTCATATTGATTTATCTAATATTGATTGGTTATTTTTTTTGTTTTCTTCATTTTACATGAGTCATTGATTATGAAATTCTTGTACCCTTTTTTAGGCCAAAGCTCATGATTGCAGGTGCCAGTGTATATTATTAAGGCATTTACTATCCTCAGTTTCAGCAGGTATAAGAGTTGTGTATTTCAAATAATTTTGTAGGTATCCAACCATTCCTAACTAGTTTTCTTCTCCAGAAATTTGGTATTTTTAGTATGGGGATTTCTTTTGTAAGTTCATGATGGATGTAGCATGTAGCCACGCAAAATTTGGTGGATAGGTCTTGCTCACAAAGGGATTTGTTTATGTAATGATAGAATACAGAAATCCTTACAAACCGTGATGAAATTTACATGAATTAAATTATAGGAAAAAAATATGAAATAGGAAAAGTAGTCAGTTCTGTTTGTTTTCTTTTCGATTATCTAGTGGTGGTTGCTGATGTAGGTGTTCTTGTTTGGATCGTGGAGCAAAATTTTACAGTGTTTGCTGCTTTTAATGGTTGTATTTCTGATATGTAACATTTTAAATGCATTATTGTATATTATTGTTGTGATATTTGTGTAATGAACATGGTCTTCTCGACTCCTATTGGAAAACTTAATTAGTGAAGAGCCTTTGCCTGATATGAAGCATCTTTATCCGATTAAATGGAATTTTTATGTTCATTACCCTTTTTGACTATTTGAATTTCTGTTGTAGGGGAGTTGTTATGCTCTACGATGAGGTTCATGTATGACCAATTTATCTCATAATGACCATCTTTGTGCTCCATTTTATTATCATAGCATGACCTTATTAATATTTCCGTTGCATATGATTGAATAAAAATAAGTGATATTTTTACTAATAAACATTGACATTTTAGCTCGGTAAAATAGAATTTGTAGTATTTCAAAGAAGGCGGAGGCAAAAGAATTATGGTAGCTGCTTGGAGTGGTATTACAGTAGTATGGAATGATTTTCACTTATAACTTTCGATGAATAATTGCTGTTATTTGAAACCTTTTTAAAATAGCAATTAATATTGTTGTAACCTATTGATGTATTATTTCCTGTGTTGTAAAGATGGTTTTGCTGGAGGTGAAAGGAATTCATCTATCCTTTGTGAATTTGCATATAAATTGTTGTAAGGTACGTGTATTGAAAACCATATAAACCATATCATATAGCGTGGAGGGAATGCAATAGTTTAGAGGGTAATAGTATGGAGGTGACATATAAGACTTTTTGAAAGATATTATAATATAGTTACATTTTCAAAGAAGCGCTGTAGTAGATCATTCCTGTGTGGACGGAGAGCAGGGCGCACTCTCAGAAAGCACTAGCAATGATCTCCTTTATTTCTATTCAGATTGTTTCTATTTTTTTAGCTGTGATTAAATGTAGAAATAATAAATTATTATTTTTCTTTATTATTTAGCAATGAGATCGTGATTATTATTTCTTATCGTGTGTCTTTTCCTCTGTTAACTTGAATTTTAGCTTTTTTCCTGCATAATGAAAGCTACAGTTCTTGTTACCCGTGTGTAGTTTTTATAGCAGATTATGATCATTTGACCTACTCACAGCTCTTTTAGTGGGATGGACAATTTCGGTAGCAGTGTATATTGCTGTAGCAGTTTCAAAAGAGTGATTTTTTTCTTATAGAATAGCTGCATATCATTTTACTCACTTCATTAGCTGAAGCCCTTGCACATATAGCCACTACACCTTCGGTAAGTTTGCACGTTCAGATTGGCACAAGGATTGAATTGAATCTTATTTCTCAAACATTAAATCTATTTTATAGTCCACCTTAGGTATTTACTATTACCCTGCTTACAATGAACTTTTTGTGGAGAATTCTTTGACCTTGCATGGTCAAAGCCCTTGTTTATATAATTGTATTGGGCATTGTATTGATAGAAAATGTCATTGCTTTTTAGGATATATTGGGAATGACTCATGCAAGTAGGTTCCTTTGTTGCTTGAGATGAGGTGGTAGCCATGCAAGTCTTTGTTGTATTAGATATCATTTATATAATTGTGAAGTTCTCAAAGAGGGTTTATTTTGTTTCAGGAACCTTCTTTGCTTATTGCAATCGGCATGGAACATGCAATTCAACTAGAGTATGTAATCGCGAACTGGGCTTTACAGGGACTGATGTTTTAATTGGTGTGATCCATTCATTTTTGCAAATTTTCATGACTACTTTCTGTTTAGTATGATCTCTCCCAAATGATGGATTAAGCAACTAAACCATGCCTTTCTTTATGCAAAGAAAGTTTTACAATTTACAATTAACTAACATTGCCCTCTTCTGTTTACATAAAATAATTTAGAGCTTTGAGAAACTGTGTTAATTGTGTTGGTGGTTGTGATGACCAATGTAGCCTACATGGAGGCATTTGTGATAATGATGTTTGCTTGTTTAGGTGGTCGGATTATGCATGATATACTTGTCAAAACACCAGTGTTCCATTATCAAGTTTCTCCATGTGTGGAGATGTCATTGTTTGGGGTGGAGGTCAACAATGCTCCAATTGAACCTAGAGTTATGCTGCAGTTGTGCCAAATCTTAACATTCTTGTTGCAAGTAGGCATGTGCTTTTTGTATTTTGGATAATGGCCATTATGCAGCATTAGCATAGCACGTGACTTGCTGGGTGAGATTTCACATCTTTTTCCAATTTTTTTTTTCTTGATATGTTTCTGGAAGGAGTTCCTTATGCATAAAGTTCCCTTCTCGAGTTTGAGCTGAATATTGACGATTATTGAACAAATATGTTTCCTTAAAATATTTGCTATAATTGTTGATATTTGGATGTATCTCACATGTCCAGAAGAATGGAACTCTTAAGATGATCATGCTGAATTTATAATATCCACATAGTTTACAAAGGTCAACATAAGTCATTTTTTGTGACTGCAGAAGTCACGTATTTTTAAAGTAATAAGTGGGTTCTAATAATGGGGCCCCTCCTAGAAAACTACGAACGGCATACAACTAACCTAGTGGAATGACAATTGCTAGACGCCCCATGTAGCCATACTAGTGGAATGAGGCATTCAAATAGTTCCATTCGTCCCTACTTGTAAGTACTCCTTAAGCATTCTTTCAATTCTTGATGGTTTCGAAGGTCATACATTTTGAAGTGTTGTACAGATTTTGGCGACAAATATTGTGTTAAGTGTTATTGCCACATTTTGTAATAATTAGGATACAAATGGGTGATCCTAAAAATGACTTGATTTGACATCAGCTAGCATTGGGTTAGTTTGCAGTATGTCTTTTGTTGTTATTCATGCATTAAGCTCAGTTTGAAAGTTGGAAAACAACTGTGATAAACTTGATACCATAATTTACTGCCACGGGAAGTTACATTTGGAGATATTTCTAGCATATTTTACAGCATTTAACTTCACTATACATAACTTGCTTAATGTTGTTTTGTAGACTTTTGTTTAATAACACTTAAATAGATTTCTTGTTTCAGTTACGATGACTCCTATTAGATGTGTTACATTGGTGTGCCTATTGGAAAACTCAATGAGAGAAGAGCCTTTACCTAATATGAAGCATCTTTATCCTATTAAATGGATTTTATTATGTTCATTACCCTTGTTGACTTTTTGAATTTCTGTAGCAGGGGAGTTGTTATGTCCTATGATTAGGTTCATATATGACCAATTTATCTCATATTATAGTCTTTTTCCTTTACCATAATGACCATCTTTGTGCTCCATTTTATGATTGTACCATGACCTTTTTAATATTTCCGTTGGATAGGATTGAAT
This sequence comes from Sequoia sempervirens, assembly GCA_007258455.2. Taxonomy (NCBI): domain Eukaryota; kingdom Viridiplantae; phylum Streptophyta; class Pinopsida; order Cupressales; family Cupressaceae; genus Sequoia; species Sequoia sempervirens. The sequence goes on along the minus strand of VDFB02285167.1, from coordinate 61,024 downwards.
AAAAATAAGTGGTATATTTAGTTGTAAGTTGAAATAATAAAAATAAATATTAGATTATATTTACTAATAAACGTTGACATTTTTAGCCTGAGAAAACAGATCTTGTAACATGTCAAAGAAGGTGGAGGCAAAAGAATTATCGTAGCTGCTTGGAGTGGTATTTCGTAGTATGTAATGATTTTCGCTTATTAGTTTCGATCAATAATTGCTGTTATTTGAAACCTTTTTAAAATAGCAATTTATATTGTTGTAACCTATTGATGTATCATTTTTTGTGTTGGAAAGACGGTTTGGATGCAGGCCGAACGAATCCATCTATCATTGGTCAATTTGCACATAATTTGTTGTAAGGTACGGGTACTCAAAACTATATAAACCATAGCATATAATATGAAGTAAATTCAATAGTGTAGAAGGTAATTGCATGGAGGTGACAAATAAGACTTTTTGAAGGATATTATAATATTGTTACATATTGAAAGAAGCCCTGTAGTAGATCATTCCTGTGTGGACGGAGAGGAGGGCCCACTCTCAAGAAACATTGGCAATGATCTCCAGTACTTCTATTCATTTTGTTTCTAGTTTGTATGTGTTATAATTTTATAGCTTTGAAGAAATGTTGAAAGAATAGATTATTTTAATTAGTTATTATTTAGCAGTGAGATAGTGAATATTATTTCTTCTTGTATTTCATTTCTTTTTTAACTTCTATTTTAGCTCTTTAACTGCATCATGAAAGCTATAGTTTTGTCACCCGTGTACAGTCTCTGTAGCAAATTATGATCTTGTGACCTACTCACAGTTCTTGTAGTGGCATGAACAATTTCGGTAGTATTGTATGGTCCTATAGCAGTTTTAAAAGAGTGATTTTGTTCTTATAGAATAGTTGCATATCATTTTACTCACTTCATTAGCTGCAGCCCTTGCACATATAGGCTCTAGACCTTAGGTAAGTTTACACCTTCGGATGGGCACAAGTATTGAATTGAATCTTATTTTTTGAAGATTAAATCTATTTTATAATTGACATTAGGTTTGGACTATTACCTTGCTTACAATGAGCTTTTTGTGGATAATTCTTTGACCTTCCATGGTGCAAGCCCTTGTTCATATAATTGTAATGGGCAGTGTATTGATAGAGAATGTCATTGCTTTTTAGGATACATTGGGAATGACTCATGCAAGGAAGTTCCTTTGTTACTTTAAATGAGGTGGTGTTCATTCAAGTGTTTGTTGTATTAGATATCATTTATATCATTTGTAAAACCGTTAAGTTCTTAGAGAGGGTTTATTTGTTTAAGGAAACCTTCTTTGCTGATAGCAATCGGCATGGAACATGCAACTTAACTATGGTATGTAATTGCGAATTGGGCTATTGGTGCAGGGGCACCATGTCAACTTTGGGAAATATTGTCTTCGGTTGAGTTTTGGCGTGTTGTGTCTAAAATGTGATGAAATAAGTTCATAATAGACCATTTGAAATTTAATTAGAGGCATCTAGGGGTCAGTTGTTGAAAGATGTTAAATTTTGTAATTCTTGCAAAAGTTGTCATATGCAAAAATTGCAAAAATGCAAGAACATGGAAGACCAACGGTCAAGAAGTTCAAATGTTAGTTAGAGTTGGTTGGATTGGTTTGGTTTTGGAGTGTAGGGTTCAAATAGTCCTCACAAGCTTCGAGGTAGGTGGCTGGTGTTCATTTTGTTGAAGAAAACAATAAGAAACTCTCTTTTTCTGTGTGTTTTCAATTAAATCTGCTGCTACAGGATACAGTATGGTTCCATACTGATTGTTTTTGATCTAAAGTGTTTTGAAATTGGTGGAGACATGAACTAACTTCATTGTGGAATTGGTTTGAGTTGATTTCATAAAGAATCAAGGCTTTTATTGTCATTTTACTGTTAACGGTTTGAAAACCCTGTTTTGAGGGTTTGAAGGTGAGAAAAATGGATTGTTGACCCATTCCATTGGTAGAATTGCTTGCAAGTTGGTGGAATGGGTACATTTAGGTAGGGTTTAATGTTAAAGTAGGTTTTAGGAGCAGGGAGTAGGGTTAGAAGGCTTTTTGATGCTGCCCTATTTGTCATTTCATGGGTTTTGGCTTAAAAATTTAAAATTCATGGCTAAGAGTTGGAGTTTGCTTAAAATGCAATGATAAAGGTTCAAAGTTAGTTTGAGAAGCATGTGCAGACCATATTTGGTGTGTTTGAAGTGTTGATTTGCAGAGTGGAGGCTGGGAGTATTGAATTTCAATAAACCCTCTTGTAAACTAGCCGAAATAGGCCTAAACAAGGGTTTTGTAGTTTGATGACTTTGTAGGCATTTCCCTTGATAAAAGTTGCTGATTCAGTCTATTTGTGACTTGGTGGAGGTCAAGGAAAAAGGTTATGTGGTTGGAGAAAGGATTCCATGGTGGTTGCTTTGTAAAAGTGACCTAATTGGGGTTTTGTGCAAGCGTAGCACCAGTGTTTTGAGGGATATGTTCCATAGGAACGTTGTGATCTTTTGAGGTATGTTTCTAAAGAGCTTAAATGGTATCTAGAATGCAAATCCTTTTGTTGGTTTGAAGAGTCTTCTGAAAGATATGCCCAATTTTCCCTATTTGATATGCTCCAAGGAAAATAGGAAGGAATTGTGAAACGTTGCTAAGTTAGGGTTTTAAGGACTGTAGGATTGTTTGAAAGAGTTTGAATTGCGATTGTTGGACAAACTCCTCCCTGCTCTGCATCAGCTATACAGGGATTGACTGTTCAATTGGTGTGATCCATTCAGTTTTTCAAATTTTCACGACTACTTTCTGTGTAGCATGATCTCTCCCAAATAATGATTTAAGCAACTAAACCATGCCTTTCTTTATGAAAATAAAGTTTTTATAATTTACAATTAACTAACATTGCCCTCTTTTTTTTACATAAAATAATTTAGAGCTTTCACAAATTGTGTTAATTGTGTTGCTGGTTGTGATGAGCAATGTAGCCTGCATGGAGGCTTTTGTGATAATTGTGTTTGCTTGTTTAGATGGTCGGGTTATGCATGATATACTTGTCAAAACAGCAGTGTTCTATTATCTTGTTTCTCCATTTGTGGAGATGTCATTACTTGAGATGCACGAGGTCAACAATGCTCCAAGTGAACCTAGAATTCTGCAGCAATATTCTTCCCACTGTTTTCTAACATTTAGGGTTTGGACCTGCGACATGGAGCGTATCTATCTCATGGATTCAAGACTAAAAATAGATAAGTATTTGCTACTTCTGTTTATTTTGAATCTATGACATACTGTGTGGATGAATCCAAAGTTGTGCTTGTTTAATGGATATAACTAGTTTTCTTCTCTAGAAATTTGGTATTTGTAGTATGGGGATGTCTTTTGTAAGTTCATCATGGATATAGCATGCAACCACGCAAAATTTGGTGGAGTTCTAGGTTTTGCTCAGTAAGGGATTTATTTGTGTAATGATAGAATACATAAATCCTTACAAACCGTGATGAAATTTACTTGAATTAAATTGTAGGAAAAAAATATGAACTAGGCAAATTAGTCAGTTTTGTTTGTTTTCTTTTTGATTATCTAGTGGTGGTTGCTAATGTAGGTGTTCTTGTTTGGATCGTGGAGCAAAATTTTATAGCCTTTACTGCTTTTAATGGTTGTACTTCTAATATGTAACATTGTAAATGCAACATCATATATTACTGTTGTAAGATTTGTGTTATGAACATGGTCTTCTCATCTCCTATTGGAAAACTCAATTAGACGAGCCCTTGCCTGATATGAAGCATCTTTATCCTATTAAATGGAATTTTTTATGTTCATTACCCTTTTTGACTATTTGGATTTTTGTTGGAGAGTTGTTATGCTCTATGATGAGGTTCATGTATGACCAATTTATCTAATATTATAGTCTCCTTCCTTTACCATAATGACCATCTTTGTGCTTCATTTTATTATCATACCATGACTTTTTTAATATTTCCGTTGCATATGATTGAATTAAAATAAGTTATTTGTTTACTAATAAACATTGACATTTTAGCTCGGGAAAATAGATATTGTAGCATGTCAAAGAAGGTGGAGGCAAAAGAATTATGGTAGCTGCTTGGAATGGTATTTCAGTAGTATGGAATGATTTTCGCTTATAACTTTCGATGAATAATTGCTGTTATTTGAAACCCTTTTAAAATAGCAATTAATATTGTTGTAACCTATTGATGTATCATTTCCTGTGTTGTAAAGATGGTTTGGCTGGAGGCGAAATTAATTCATCTATCCTTGGTAAATTTGCGTATAAATTGTTTTAAGGTACGTGTATTCAAAACCATATAAACTATATAATATACTGTGGAGGGAATGCAATAGTGTAGAAGGTAATAGTATGGAGGTGACAAATAAGACTTTTTTAAAGATATTCTAATATAGTTACATTTTGAAAGAAGCCCTGTAGTAGATCATTCCTGTGTGGACGGAGAGGAGGGCCCACTTTCAGGAAGCACTAGTAATGATCTCCTTTATTTCTATTCAGATTGTTTCTAGTTTATATGTGATATAATTTTTTTAGCTTTGATGAAATATAGAAATAATAAATTATTTTTCTTATTTATTATTTAGCTATGAGATCGTGATTATTATTTCTTATCGTGTGTCTTTTCCTCTTTTAACTTCTATTTTAGGTTTTTTCCTGCATAATGAAAGCTATAGTTCTTGTCACCCATGTACAGTTTCTATAGCAAATTATGATCTTTTGACCTACTCACAGCTCTTGTAGTGGGATGGACAATTTCGGTAGCAGTGTATAGTGCTGTAGCAGTTTCAAAAGAGTGATTTTGTTTTTATAGAATAGCTTCATATCATTTTACTCACTACATTAGCTGAAGCCCTTGCACATATAGCCACTACACCTTCGGTAAGTCTACACTTTTAGATTGGCACAAGGATTGAATTGAATCTTATTTCTTGAACATTAAATCTATTTTATAATCCACCTTAGGTTTGTACTATTACCATGCTTACAATGAACATTTTGTGGATAATTCTTTGACCTTGCATGGTCAAAGCCCTTGTTTATAGAATTGTAATGGGCATTTTATTGATAGAAAATGTGATTGCTTTTTAGGATGTATTGGGAATGACTCATGCAAGTAGGTTCCTTTGTTGCTTGAGATGAGGTGGTGGCCATGCAAGTCTTTGTTGTATTAGATATCATTTATATAACCGTGAAGTTCTCAATGAGGGTTTATTTGTTTCAGGAACCTTCTTTTCTGATTGCAATCGATATGGAATATGCAATTCAACTAGAGTATGTAATCACGAACTGGGCTATACAGGGGCTGACTGTTTAATTGATGCGATCCATTCATTTTTGCAAATTTTCACGACTACTTTCTGTTTAGCATGATCTCTCCCAAATGATGCATTAAGCAACTAAACCATGCCTTTCTTTATGCAAACAAAGTTTTTACAATTTACAATTAACTAACATTGCCCTCTTTGTTTTACATAAAATAATTTAGAGCTTTGACAAACTGTATTAATTGTGTTGGTGGTTGTGATGACCAATGTAGCCTACATGGAGGTATTTGTGATAATGGTGTTTGCTAATTTAGGTGGTCGAATTATGCATGATATACTTGTCAAAACACCAGTGTTCCATTATCAAGTTTCTCCATGTGCGGAGATGTCCTTGCTTGGGGTGCAGGAGGTCAACAATGCTCTGATTGAATCTAGGATTTCACTTCAGTTGTTGTGCCAAATCTTAACATTTTGGTTGCAAGTAGCCATGTGCTGTTTGTATTTTGGATAATGGCCATTATGCAGCATTAGCAAAGCACCTGGCTTGCTGGGTGAGATTTCACATCTTTTTCCAATTTTTTTGTCTTGATATGTTTGTGGAAGGAGTTCCTTATGCATAAAATTCCCTTCTCGAGCTTGAGCTGAATATTGAGAATTATGCAACAAATATGTTTCCTAAAAATATTTGCTAGAACTGTCGATATTTGGATGTATCTCATATGTCCAAAAGAATGAAACTCTTAAGATGCTCATGCTAAATTTATAATAACCACATAGTTTGCAAAGGTCAACATAAGTCATTTTTTGTGAATGCAGAAGTCCTGTATTTTTAAGGTAATAAATGGGTTCTATTAATGGGGTCCCTTCTAAAAAACTAAAAATGACATACAACTAACCTAGTGGAAGGACAATTGCTACACACCCCATGTAGCCATACTAGTGGAAGCAGGCATTCAAATAGTGCCATTCATCCCTACTTGTAAGTAATGCTTGAGCATGCTTCCAATTCTTGATGGTTTCGAAGGTCATACATTCTGATGTTTTGTACAGATTTTGGTGACAAATATTGTGTTAAGTGTTATTGCCACATTTTGTAATAATTAGGATACAAATGGGTGATCCTGAAAATGACTTGATTTGACATCAGGTAGCATTGGGTTAGTATGCAGTATGTCTTTTGTTGTTCTTCATGCATTAGGATGAGCTTCGAAGTGTGCAAACAAGTGTGATAAACTTGAGACCACAATTTACTACCACCGGAAGTTTCATTTGGTGATATTTCTAGCATCTTTTACAACATTTAACTTCACTATACATAACTTGGTTAATGTTGTTTTCAAGACTTTTGCTTGATTATGCTTAAATAGATTTTGTGTTTCAGATACGATGATTCTTATTACATGTGTTACATTGGTGGGCCTATTGGAAAACTAAATTAGAGAAGAGCCTATTCCTAATATGAAGCATCTTTATCCTATTAAATGGAATTTTTTATGTTCATTACCCTTTTTGACTTTTTGAATTTCTGTAGCAGGGGAGTTGTGATGCCCTACGATGAGGTTTATATATGACCAATTTAGCTTATATTATAGTCTTCTTCCTTTACCATAATGACCATCTTTGTGCTCCATTTTATTATCGTACCATGACCTTTTTTATATTTCCATTCCATATGATTGAATAAAAATAGGCGGTATATTTAGTTGTAAGTTAAAATAAGAAAAATAAATATTAGATTATATTTACTAATAAATGTTGACATTTTTAGCTTGAGAAAACAAAACTTTAGCATGTCAAAGAAGGTGGAGGCAAAAGAAGTATGATAGCTGCTTGGAGTTGTATTTCAGTAGTATGCAATTATTTTCACTTATTAGCTTCAATCAATAATTGCTGTTATTTGAAACCTTTTTAAAATAGCAGTTTATATTGTTGTAACCTATTGATGTATCATTTTTTGTGTTGGAAAGATGGTGTGGATGTAGGCCAAACGAATCCATCTATCGTTGGTCAAATTGCACATAATTTTTTTTAAGGTACGGGTATTCAAAACTATATAAACCATAGCATATAGCATGGAGTAAATGCAATATAGTAGAAGGTAATAGTATGGAGGTGACAAATAAGACTTATTGAAAGATATTCTAATATAGTTACATATTGAAAGAAGCCCTGTAGTAGATCATTCTTGTGTGGACGGAGAGGAGGGCCCACTCTCAAGAAACATTGGCAATGATCTCCAGTACTTCTATTCATTTTGTTTCTAGTTTGTATGTGTTATAATTTTATAGCTTTGAAGAAATGTTGAAAGAATAGATTATTTTAATTAGTTATTATTTAGCAATGAGATATTGATTATTATTTCTTCTTGTATTTCATTTCCTTTTTAACTTCTATTTTAGCTCTTTAATTGCATCATGAAAGCTATAGTTTTGTCACCCGTGTACAGTCTCTGTAGCAAATTATGATCTTGTGACCTACTCACAGGTCTTGTAGTGGCATGAACAATTTCGGTAGTAGTGTATAGTCTTGTAGCAGTTTTAAAAGGGTGATTTTGTTCTTATAGAATAGTTTTTATATCATTTTACTCACTTCATTAGCTGCAGCCCTTGCACATATAGGCTCTAGACCTTAGGTAAGTTTACACCTTCGGATGGGCACAAGTATTGAATTGAATCTTATTTTTTGAAGATTAAATCTATTTTATAATCGACATTAGGTTTGGACTATTACCTTGTTTACAATGAGCTTTTTGTGGATAATTCTTTGACCTTCCATGGTGCAAGCCTTTGTTAATATAATTCTAATGGGCAGTGTATTGATAGAAAATGTCATTGCTGTTTAGGATACATTGGGAATGATTGATGCATGGAAGTTCCTTTTCTGCTTGAAATGAGGTGGTGTTTGTTGTACCCAAACCAATTTTTTTTGCTTCACTAAGGCATTTTGCTAAATATAGTCTAAACCTAGTCAAAGTGATGTCAGAAGGTGGTTTTTGGGCTTTTTAAATATGGAGGTTATGTTTGTTTCATATCAATCTGATACTGGAGACTTTTGAAAAAAGTGAAAATCTGAAGAAAAATCATCAATTTTTTCTTACTCTGGAGAGGGGAGCACCTTTTCAAAAAGGCACCCTATCCTTTAGGGGCCTAGACCCTGTTTTTAGGGTTTGTCACCTCCAACAAACATTTGTTCGGCATCACATCAGCTTCACAACGAGCTATCAAGACTATCGAACAGACCTGTTTTGCTCGAGTTACGGGAGATACAGAGGAAAACGAGAGAAACTAGAAAATGACTTAACATTGTGTTGGCGTAAAATCTAACACCTCTGGAGTGCCGGTTTGTACGGACAGCTATGTACACTACGCAATGAGTGCTCTTCAAATTAGGAGGGCAAGCTCCCTCGTTGTGCTGGAATGCATGAAAAAGAAAAGTAATCTAAGTCCTATCTTTTTGTTCTCAGCTGGAAGAGGCACGAGGTTAAGAAAACCAAGAACGTTGCAGCTAAGGATTTTCTGGTTTCGTAGATCATTAACTACAACTAAGCTATCTACTTTAAATCTATCCAATTTCCTCAAGAAAACAGAGCATGAGGAAATGGAGCAGGGTTTTGACTATCGACGATAAACGAGCTTAGATTCTCTACTTGAAGGCAAGGTGGCGATCTATCACTCAATCTAGACAAGTTTATTGGGCACAAAACAGATTTAAGAATTTACCATGACAATCTTATGAAACCCTATGTGGCATAACACTTGATCAAAATAGTAAAGACTTACAAAACAGATTTATCATCACAATCTCACGAAACCCTATGTGGCATAACACTTGATCATAATGATAAAAGGTTCACAAAACAGATTTATCATCATAACCTCTTGAAACCCTATGTGGCATAACAATTGATCATAATGGTAAAGTTGTACAAAACAGAAAGAATTCACTATTACAATTGCATGAAACCCTATGTGGCATAACAATTCATCATAATAGTAAAAACACATGAACAGATACAATAAGAGCAATATTGAGGGCAAGGTAGGCGCAGCATATATTTCTCTCGTGCAAAAGTTATTTAAAAATGAGCAAAAGCTCTTATTTATATACATCAAGGTGTAGGGAACCCTAAAATCACCTTGAGTCATCTACAGTTCTTGCAATGCATGCAAGATTTGCTGCCAAACCCTAATGAAGTAAACTATACAGTTAACTGGAAAGCTACCATCGCTAACCAAACATCTAATCTAAAATGGACAATTGTGCGCAGCATGCACATCCTTATTGAAAGCAAGTTAACTGGAAGACTACCATCAGTTAACGGAAACCCTAAAAGAAACTCCAAGTGTAAGGCAAATCTCAGAATAGATATGCATGAGACGAGACAGCGAGTTAACTTGAAAAGGTAACGCCAAGTTCAACTCCTGTGTGTAATGTCTATCCGAGAAGTGGGAATTGAAGACTACTGGCCGTGATCTCGAACAAGCAATCCCTCAACGAGGCTGCCAACTGCATCAGCATCTGAATGTCAGCAACTTGAGCAATCTTGGCAATCTTTGCACACTCAAACTAGCATTTAACTGACTTATAACTTTGGCGGTGATCTAAGTGATGGCTATTATCTCTCATGCTTGATACAAATCGGTTCCTTTTTCTAATCTAAATCATGAATTAAGACCGATTTGGTCTTGAATTCACCAGGTAATCGTATCAAAAACTCGCCTATTGACCGTGAACGGCTATATTCCGACAAGATTTTCGAAAGCTAAAAATAGCCTTCAAGAGTTATTTTTGGCGAAGTTCCGAGACATGGGTTTTGTCCAAGAAGATTCTAAGACAACCCGCACGTCGATTTGTGAAAATTTGACTTCTATTCGACTCATGCAAGGAATTTTCATTGAGAAAATTAGAGCCTCGAGAAATGATGCTCTCGAGTAAATTTTCCAAAAATTCTGGCATTACGGGTTTTCTCGAGGAAGCTATTCTGAATCAACCCAGATGATTTGTTTTGCCAAAAGTTGCCAATTCTTCAAACATGCGAAAGAATTTAAGACGAGAAATAGAAGAATTTAAGACAGAAGAAAGAAGTTTTTAGTGCTCTGCTTCTGCTAAAATCGCCATCTTGTTTGAAGTCTGCTGATAATTCTGACTTGTACCTGCAAATAGAATGTTTTGATGTCTTCGCCAATGATTGTTGATGAAGAATTTGTCTTTGGTTTGCTAAAATTCGCCTTTGCTTGAGAAATACGAATTTCTCTTGAAAATACGCCTTGTGAATGAAGAAAAACGAATTTTGCTTGAAAAATATGAATTTCTCTTAAGAAAAACGAATTTCTCTTTAGCTTTGTGAATAATAAATGAAGATGGCGTCATGCTTAAAGAAGATGAAATTCGCATCAATCTGACAATTGCAAGATTTAAAACCTCAGCTGAAAATAGAAGCCTTCTGATTGGACCCCTTTCAGTTACACTGATACTGACACTGAGTCCGGAAATAAATAATAATAAATTAATATTCATCATGCAATTTGCAAAGGCATCAATTTTAGAGATTCGCCATTTTAATGCTAAATATGCATAATAAATATTAAATATTATTCAACTTCAGTTGACAAACCGGATGAAGCTTTAGGCTTCACTGATTCCGAAAAGTCATCATTTAAGCTCATAGGCGTCCATTTGCTCAAGATATTACACTTTTTATTAACTTCCTATTTTATAGCCGACGACAAAGTTACAACTGGCCAACTTCGACACTGATTTCCGGGTGACCAGAAGATGCTGAGACTGAACTGAGATATTCATCGGAAAGCCTGCTGAACAAGGAAGAAATGTCTGCTGGGAGACACTACTGCAAAATCCATCGTTTAACCCCTTGAAAAATTAGGCGCCTTTGATTAAATTGCTTTTACGGGTTCCAGACTCGGGCCATTTCTGAAACTGCCATCTGACGCTTCAAACGGCTGCCGACGGTGAACGGTGAACACTGCTAACAAGCAACGAAGCCCACTGCGTGCCTGGAGACATTTTGCATCCAACGACTGTACATATGACCCCTGAAAGCTGTGTTAAGGGCCTCAAAAATAAAAGCGCCCCTGGCTCTTGGTTGCACTGGTGTCATTTTGATGAAAGTTGAACTTTCATCCAAGTACCCTACTTTGACATCTGATATCTGGAGCTGGGATGACCCGATTCAGGCACTATCTGTTTTAACGGACAGCCGGAAGAGCCCTTAAGAGAAGTCTCTGGAGGTGATGAAGCAAGAAAACTGCTTCTAAGGCTTCAAACACTCGAGTGCGTATTTTATTTAAAATTACCGCTCCAGACTTGGCCATTTTTCGGACGTCTTCGCTTTGCAGTATTACACTAAAGACCTCGCACGTACGAGCGACTGCCAAATCCCGGAGGCTGACGGCTAGGCTCGTTGAATAGATAAAATGACTACGCTCAATAGCCGTGAAGACTTCGAACGCGAATGGGCTCATCTGACATGCCTAAAGGCTAGGCGCCTCTAGACTGTGGAAATACACTGAAAATCATTTGTTGGTCCGCCTGTGAAATTACGTGCTTGGTAGAATCGCCACCACGATCACCTGGAATGTCGGATTGACAGGCAGAATGGTGCATCGCGGAGCTAGGCTAGAGTATTACTGATGTTAGGAAGACTCTGTCTGCAAATTTCACCATCCAGAGGGTCCTTTAAGCCAGCGCCCCTGGCCTGTACTTGCACTGGGAATAAACGGAGAAGCTCAGAAACGTGAAAACTCCATTTTAAGCTGATCTTCGGATGACTGCCGCCGGAGTTCTGAAACTCGGATGACTGCGTTTGATATCTCGTTGGATGAGTAGACTAGTTGTGAACAAATTGACTGTATCAGCTATCAAAAATACCAAGATTTACCCCCTCCTTAAGATGGGCGCCCTCAGGCTAGAGTTGCGCTTTTGCCTGAAAAAGACAAATTTCTCACATCTGGAAATTTTAAGGATTTCAACTTCTGTTGCTGTTTGCCAGAGCTGTGAGTCTCTGAAAATTAAGCTGGATAGCTCAACGGATAGCCAGACCAATTCTGAAGAGATTGACTGGATGCTTGAACACTTTCAACAAGATCTTAACCTTCAAAAAGTTGGGCGCCCCTGGGCTATAGTTGCACTTTCTTGTTTTTCCTCTGAAAAATCTTCATAATTTAACCATTAAAATCATCACCACGATCAATGAAATGACTGTTTGCAATATGAAATGCTGTCGTGAGACGCTCCTTTATCGTGAAAAGCTCCATTTTGAGTCTCTGCTTCAGGTTCTAATAAAAAAAAAAAACTGACTTTGACTGACAAACTATTGACAAAAACTCCATGCTTGATATTGCCCAAAACTGTGTTTTACAACATTTTAACAAGATTTAGACTCTTTAAACAAAATGCCTTGATGAAGCAAAAATTTTGGTTTTGGGTACAACATTAGGCTCCGTCTGGTGACCATGTTGGATACCTACGGCATAGGAGAACCTAAGAATCTCAGTGTTAAGTAGACCAGTGTTTAATAATTGGGCATTGGAGTCAGGACTTTTCCCTATTCACCTAAAAACATTGTAGTTTCCTAAAAACCTAACCTTGAAAATCACCTAAAACAAGACTACCTAAATCACCTAAAACACGACAAAACATCACAAAACGGGGAAACACAATACGACATAACGATAAAGCATAAAAATAAAATTACTTAAAGAAAATTAACTCCACCCCCGAAGGAATGAAGTGCTTTGAATATTGTTCGCTGCATGGCAGCAAGGAGAGCCTCCCACCAATATCGTTTCTGCCTGAAAGGCTTGACTTCTCTTCTGATGGGAATTGCAGGAGGCAATCCCTCTGGAATGAAGATTCTCAGGTATTCATATATCCATGCACAAGTACTCTGCCAAATGTCAGAATATGATGCAAATGGGAAAGTTGATACCTCGAAAGTATTAATTCTGTTATAGTCCATCCTTGGAATGTTGAATTCTTCAAACCAGTCGATCGAGTTCCAAACTCGATTTCTGTAATGCCGTAGGTGATCTTTTCTGATCTGATAATATCCTTTGACCGGCTCATCGATCAGCTCTACATTACCTTTAACACAGGCTCCAAACGAAGGATTCAGATCAAATGATACCTTTGAGGTTTGTTTCACGCTCAGTCCAGCTTCACGTTGCACCCTTTAGCACGTCAATCAGAGTTGCTGAGAAGTCAAGACGAGAAGGTGAACACAGGGTTAAATCTTGATTTTGAGGTCGTGAATAAAGCAAAAGAGCACATTTTCAAAAAGGCGCTTGAGCTTTTGAGGTCTTTAATGTCCTCTATTTGGTGATCTCAGATATTCAGCTTGTCCGTGTTACATCCAGCTATCCGTTGCCTTTCTTCATCAAGTCAAAAGATGACTTAGGTGCCCGTAGTCAGAGTTTCAGTGATATTTTGGTTAGTTCCAGAAATGGCTATCTCTGGAGGAAAAAGAGCACCTTTTGAAAAAGGCGCCCTTGATTTTCACCCCTTAGATGATGTTTTCTAAAGAAATGTGGCTTTGCAATTGTTTGTGAAATGGATGCAGTTCCGCATTGCACCAATGTCTCAGTCCTAAAAGTCTGCTGAATACGAGATACGAGGGGATCAAGTTTACCTTCGTAAGATGAAAATGATGAAAAAATGGCTAAGTCTGAGGTAAAAGCACAACTTTTGCTAGGGGCGCTTGGTTTTTTGAAGCTTCAGATCTTAGTTTTGTGATTATAGACTCAAGGGATGATCTCGTCAGTTTCAATCCTGCTTTGCAATGCACTCATCAGCCAGTCAATCGGGCTTTTCAGTCATCCGGAATCAGTGCTTGAACAAAGGCTCTGACGAAGTTTACAATCCAAATTTTCATCAAAATTGGCTAAGTCTGGAAAAACGCCTTAAGGGTCAAAGTTGACTTTTCAAAACAAGTTGATTGGTGCGCCCTAATTAGGGTTTCTGACATCAGATCAACTGAACGATTTCTGGGTTGCATGCAGAAGATACTGAAGTTCATTTTGAGTTACTATTTTTAGAAGTTCAGTTCATCTGCAGTGTGCATGCGTTTGCATGTTCAGTTAACTGAAGAGGATGTTGAGTTCTAATTTGCATGCGAAGTTAACTGTTTTGCATGCGCACTTAACTGACTTGCATGCACAAGTTTAACTGATTTGCGTGTGCAGTCTAACTAAAGATAGAGATGGCACCCTATTTAGGGCATATTTTTCATGCATTTTAAGCTTCAGTTCACAGCCAATCACATTGTAGGCATCCATTTTGAAGGCTTAGTTAAGCATATGCCCTAATTTGAGGCTTAGTTAACTGCCAAATAAAGAGGTGCGCTTTGAGTTTGAGAAGATGGACGAATTTTAAATGAATTTTATATATTTAAAGACAAAAGTCGTCCTTATTTCTTCATTCTTGAGCAAGTCGTACCATTCAGAGCTCAAAACATGGCGATTTCTTCATGCATTTGAGGATTTGAGGTGCTACAGTTGTCAAATTTCAGTATTTTTTGTGGCATCGGATTCAGATTGTTGAGGAGAAGGCGATTCCAGACTTTGTTTTCAATTTGCATGCATGTTACATCAAATCCAAGTCAGAGATAGGTGAATTCTACAGAGGCAGAACAAACAAAACCTTCTATCTTCTGTCTTGTTTCTTCGATTTCTCGTCTTAGATTTCTTCGCATGTCAAAGAAAATGACAAAATATTCAGAATCTGACTATCTGGGTTCGCATATTTCAGCATCAGCAGCAAAACTCATGTCTTAGATTTTTCCGAGAAAATTGCCTTGCAGCCTTCATTTTGAAGCTCTGTGCTTTTTTCCGAAGATTTCTTTGCATTTTAGTCAAAATCAATTTTTTTTGAAAATCGCATCATCTGGGTTTGTTCAGAATTCCGTTGTGCACAAAACCCATGTTCCAAATTTTCTCGGGAAAAATTGTCCCGAGGTGAGCTCTAGAACCTCTGCTTTTATCGACTGAAAAACCTTTGCATGCCTAGCTAAAACTCACTTTTTCAAATTTTTATTGATCCGGGTTTGCTTAGAATTCGATTATGCTCAAAACCCACGTTTCAAAAAAAATTCCGATTTTTTTTACCGTAGCAAGCTATTTTTAGCCTTGTCCAGAGCTTTTTCAGCGTTTTCAGAAAGTTGTCAGAATATAGCCGTGTTTACAGTCAACGGGCGAGTTTTTCAGAAGGCAGTTCACGCAGATTGAATTCAAGATCAAATTGGTCTTTATTCATGATTTCATTAGAAAAGCACTGATTTGTATCAAGCGCATCCAGAGGGTTGACAGGCGTAGTCACTCAAGTCTACATGGTTTTGCTCGTATAGTTGATTGTCTTCAAAGGTCAGTTTAGAGGGTTGGACAACGTTGGAATTCCGTGTGTGTAGCAAGTTCGTGTGTATTTCTTGCAACGAGAGTGTTCGCGGTCAAGTTTCGTGGTTTCATCATGCAACACTCTTTTGTTGAGAAGGATCAAGAAAAACATCATAAGCGTTAAGCTGCAAAAAGAATAGAGGCCATTACTCCATTTACGAAGCCGCCAAAGTCACTCAAATCCTGTGTCATTATCTTCGTGAAGATGGTACCTACGCTGATCTCAAGGCTGTACAAATTGAGTTTCAAAAGCTTGTTCGTGATATCTTGATGGAGATCCTGTGGTGTCTAAGTTGGGTCACATTTTAGTGATTTCAACTAGTTTCAAAAAGGCGGCTGAGGATGTCAGAGAATGCATGCATACGATCAAGGAGAGTGACAGGGAATTGAAGAAATAGATTATTGTTTTGGACAGTGTTAAAGTTCCAGAAGACAGAGTGATTGATGAATTCTTGGTCGAGGTGTTGGACCGAGATGACTTGGAGTGATCTACCTGTTGGAACTTGTAGTTAGTTTCGAGGTTAGAGTCAAGAGCAGCAGTTAACTCGACTTTCAGTCTTGAGTTCACTTGCTGATTTCATACATGCATATCTCTTCCTTGGAATTATCTTCGCAGGAGTTAGGATTATGGTTTTCCAGTTATCTGAGGGTAGTGTTCCAGTTAACTTTGCTTTCAATAAGGACGTGCATGCTTGCACATTGTCCATTTAGATTAGATGTACCGGTTAATTGATGGTATATTCCAGTTAACTGTATAGTTTGCTTTGTTAGGGTTTAGCAATAAATCTTGCATGCATTGCAAGACTGTAGTTGACTCAAGGTGATTTTAGGGTTCCCTACACCTTTTGATGTCTATAAATAAGAGCTTTTGCTCATTTGTACATAACTTTTGCACGAGAGAGAAATATATGCTGTGCGTACCTTGCCTTCAATATTGCTCGTTTTGTATCTGTTCATGCGTATTTACTGTTATGATGAATTGTTATGCCACTTGGGTTTCATGCAATTATGATGGTGAATTCTTTCCTTAGTTAGATCGATTATGTTTTGTGTTCAATAAACTTGTTCAAATTGAGTTGATAGATGTGCCACCTTGCCTTCAAGTTGAGAATCTGTTCTTGTTTATCATATGGTGTTTTGTGAGTAATAAACTTGTTTAGATTGAGCTGATAGATGTGCCACCTTGCCTTCAAGTTGAGAATCTATACTTGTTTATCGTCAGATAATCATTCCTGCTCCATTTCCTCATGCTCTGTTTTCTTGAGGAAACTAGATAGATTTAATGTAGTTAGCCTAGTTGTAGTTAGTGATCTGTGAAACCATAAAATACTTAGCTGCAACGTATATAGTTTTCGTGAAAGCCTTGTACCTCTTACAGCTGAGACAAAAAGATAGGATATAGTTTAGTTTATTTCCCTTTTCAGGAACTTTTGTCAAGCACAACGAGGGAGCTTCCCCTCCTAATTTGAAGAGCACTCATTGTGTAGTGTGCATAGCTGTCCGTACCAACTCATACTCCAGAGGTGTTAGTTGTTACGCCAACAGTGTTCATGCATGTCTTTGTTGTAATAGATATCATTTATATCATTTCTATAACCGTGAAGTTCTCAAAGAGGGTTTATTTGTTTAAGGAACCTTCTTTGCTGATAGCAATCGGCACGGAACATGCAACTCAACTAGAGTATGTAATTGCAAATTGGGCTATACAGGGACTGACTGTTCAATTGGTGTGATCCATTCAATTTTTCAAAATTTCACGACTACTTTCTGTGTAGCATGATCTCTCCCAAATAATGCATTAAGCAACTAAACCATGCCCTTCTTTTTGCAAACAATGTTTTTACCATTTACAGTTAACTAACATTGCCCTCTTTTTTTTTACATAAAATAATTTAGAGGATTGACGAACTGTGTTAATTGTGTTGCTGGTTGTGATGAGCAATGTAGCCTGCATGGAGGCTTTTGTGATAATTGTGATTTCTTGCTTTTGTGATAATTGTGTTTTCTTGTTTAGAAGGTCGGATTATGCATCATATACTTGTTAAAACAACAGTGTTTTATTATCAAGTTTGTGATGTCCCCGCTCTAGTCAGTTCTCGGGAACAGTGTGCTAGCCCTTTTCTTGGACCCTTGTGGGCTAGCTGGATTGGTTAGAGGGTCAGTGGTGTTTTCTGGAGGAGTTGTTCGTTCTCGTTTTCAGAGCCCAGTGATTGATTCACAGTAGGCGTTAGCAGTTCAGGGGTTGACAGCTTCTGACGGCACGAGAATATTTGGAGTTTTGAGAGAGTTATGGATTTTTAAGTGATTTGAGTTAATTAATTAACTTAATGTTTTTTTATAAAGTCAAATTGACTTTATAATTTTTATATCACTTAAATATTCAATAAAGGTGATTTAAAATTTATATCACTTAAAATATAAATGGGCGCCCACTTTATTTAAGTCAAACTATTGAAAGTGACTTAAAATATAATTTAAAAGATTTAAATGTTGAAAGTGGCATATCATCTTGGAAATGCGTGCCTTTTTGATATAAGGTAATTTGGCAATGAGAAACCCTATTCTTGATGATTTCGACTTTGCCTTGGATATTTTCCTGTGCCTTCCTCTGTGATCAGGGTTTGAGCATTATTTTCCATTGGAGAACGATTCCTCTTTGATGTTGAGCACTTTTGAGACTGTGAGAGACCAGTCGAATCAGTGCAGTTGAGAGCTTCATTCAGAGGTTCTACATGATTCAATCAGAGTACTTTGTACAGATTTCCTGTTGTTTGCAATAAGAGAGTTCTTCACTTGTGGCGTCTTCTTCAACAAATCTGTGGCTCCAACAGTGTTTCTTCCTCTCTTCCTCCTTGGCCGTACCATTTGCATTGGATTCTATGCCTTCTTGAAAGTTGGGCGTGTGAGCTTGAAGTAGAAACGCCTTCTCTGTGGCTCCTGAATGTGACCTATTCTTGGCGTCTACCTTCCTTAAGGGTTTGTATCCTTTTTTGGGAAGGGAGAAATCGAATCTGGAGCTTGGGCGTGCTTCTTTGTCAGTTTTCATCAATTCCGGCTGGCAAACTGGATTTATTTCTTATTTAATTATTCTGGAGCATTTCGCATATGTGATTCGTTTGTAATCTCATTGTATGTATTGCAGAATAACATCTATTGCATCTGTTGCTCAAAATATGTTCATATTGCATTTTTATAAGCTTTAATATGATGCGCACCTTATCTTCTCTCTACAAACAATCTCTAAAAAACTAAGTAAAACACAAATAGACTTAAGAAAAAGACAGGGGTTTCGTAGAGAGCCAGTAGGGCTCATCACAGTGGTATTAGAGCTGTGATCCTGCCAGCCTGCAGGGTAAACAGTTTATATGCGGCCTCATCAGAATAGGTTTGACAGGTACTACTCACGTAGGGGTCCAGGTTTGCAGAGAAGTACTTTTGAACCTTTTTCAGCATTTCCGTTTGACGAACAGGAAGAAGAATTAGGCTTTGATAACATGGCTGACAGGGAAGCTAAAGGTTCTCGTGGGAATCATTTTGATGAAGAGGACAGAGAAGCTAGAGATGTGCTCAGAGGCATGGTTGCAGGCCAAGAACAGGTGGCAAATATTCTCCAGCAGCTCAGCACAAATGTTCAAAATTTGACACTTCATAGGGGACAAAATTAGGATCATGATCGAGAGGGCAGTGTTCATGGCGAACCCCATAGAAACATTGTTCCAACTCGCACCTTTGAGAGAGCTACTTGTCCTATTTTTACTAGAAACGATGTTGATGAAGAGGTTGAGGTTGAACAGGGTGGTGAGATTAACTTTGCAGATAACATCATGGTTATGCATGATGAATGGGATGCATTGCGACCAAGAGTTAAGGAGCACCTTAACTTCGATAGATTCATGAGCCAGAAGAGAGAACACACCAGAAACAGGAATGACAGGAGGCCTAAAAACAAGCAAAATGATCTTAGACAGGCTACCAATAAGCTTACCTTGGTGAACTTTGATGGCAGTGGTAGAGTTACAGCACGTGCCTGGGTCAGTAAGCTGGACACATTCTTGACATTACGTCCCATGCCTGAGGAGGATGCCATTCGATTTGCAGCACTTCACCTTGATGGCGTGGCTCATGACTGGTGGATTCATGGCATGACTACTCTTCACCATGACCGGATTACTTCGTACCAGGAGTTCACAGATAGACTGGTAGAGAGGTTTGACAAGCGGGATCTTGAACTATTTTTCAGAGACCTAGCACAATTGAAACAACTAGGTAGTTTGGAATCATATATTGGAGAGTTTAAGAGATTGTCAGTTATGGTGACAGGCATTTCTGAGAGGAGGCTGATTATACTCTTCATTGAGGGTCTTTTCGATCCCATGAAGGGATTTGATCTGCCTACACTAGAGGAGGCCATGAGGAAAGCTCGCAGTATGGAGCTTACTACACCTCGTAAGCAATTTGGCTCGAAACCTTCTACCTCATACACAAATAATAAATCAGATCCAAAAAGGGCTGATAATGCTGATCAAAAGAAGAAATATGCAGCACCATTGGATTGTGAAACTATGAATGATCTTCATAGAAGGAAACTTTGTTTTTACAGCAAGGGTCCGTATGACTTTAATCATGACTGCCCCCTCAAACCTAAAGGGCAAAACAGGCACATGGAGTGGTTTAATGAGGGAGAAATGTTGACTGATTTTTCTGGTCAGCAAGCTCCAATCTATGATACAGATGGAGAAGAATCAGAAAATGAGGCAGAAATTGTAGTAGAAACTGAGTTACAGGAGGCTCATATGTCCAACATGCAGAGAGAGGGATCTTTTAGACTTCGTGGGATCCTAGCTGGTCAAAGGGTCATATCTCTTCTAGATACAGGTGCAACCCACAACTTTATTGATTCACGATTAGTGGAGAAACGAGGAATTCAAACTCAGCAGTTTGAAGGCATTCGTGTGAAGGTTGCAGATGGATACACTCTCAATTGTGAGAGGATGATAACAGACTTGCCCATGAAACTCAATAACTTTGAGTTTAAGGCAGATTACTATGTTGTGAATATGGGAGGAACAAATATAGTTCTCGGCATGAAGTGGCTTCATGCGATAGGAAAGTTCACACTCAATTTACATGACATGGAGATGAAATTCAGAGTTGATGGCACGAATCATGTTCTTAAAGCCATCAAGGACAACAATGTGAAAGAAATTTCACTCCGTAGAATGGAACGTTTGATTCGGCATGATATGGTAGATTGGGCAGCAGAGTGCAAGTTAATGCCTTCACAGTTGGAGCAACAAGCTTCTTCTTACCATCCAGATGTGCAGGAACTTCGAATCAAACATGCAAAGGTTTTCAGTGCAATTCCACTAGGTAGACCTCCTAATAGAGGTATTGAACATATCATAGAACTGGATGAGGGCACAAAACCTATTATGATCACTCCTTATTGGCACCCTAAACGCTTGAAAGATGAAATTGAAAAGACCATCAAAGAACTTTTAGTTATGGGGCACATCAGGCCAAGTAAGTCACCCTTTGCTTCTTCAGTTGTTTTGGTGAAGAAAAAGGATGGTACACTCAGAATGTGTATTGACTACAAAATGCTCAACAGGAAGACTATAAAGAACAGGTATCCTATTCCACGGATAGACGAGCTTCATGGAGCTTGCTATTTCTCAAAGATTGACTTGAGGACAGGTTACCATCAGATCAGAGTCCGAGAGGAGGACATAGAGAAAACCGCATTCAAATGTCACTGTGGACACTACGACTTCTTGGTATGCCTTTTGGGTTAACCAATGCTCCTGCCACATTTCAGTCTACTATGAATAGGGTTTTCCATCCTCACTTGAGGAAATATGTATTGGTGTTCTTCGACGACATCCTGGTTTACAGTAAATCATGGGAGGAACACATGGTCCACCTGGATGAGGTACTGAGCATACTTGACAGGGAGTCCTTGTACGCCAAGGACTCCAAGTGTGCTTTAGGCATGGCCGAACTTTTGTATCTGGGACACATCATTAGTGGAGAGGGAGTCAGCATGGATCCAGAGAAAGTTCGAGCTATCATCGATTGCCCTACACTTGAGACATTGACACAGCTCAGGGGATTCGTAGGATTATGTGCCTTCTATCGTCGGTTCGTTAGTGGATTCTCGCGGCATGCTGCGCCACTAACTGATTTGACTAAGAAGGGTGCTTTTGTGTGGACACCACTAGCACAGGTGTGCTTTGAGAAGTTCAAACTTCTCATGACTACATGTCCAGTTTTGGCTTTGCCGGACTTCACCAAACCTTTTGAGTTACATTGTGATGCCAGTGGTGAGGGTATTGGTGCAGTCATCATGCAGAATCGACACCCTATAGCTTTCGAGAGTAGGAAGCCAAGAGGTCCTGAATGGAGCTACAGTATCTATGATAAGGAAATGTTGGCCATCATGCATGCCATGGCCAAATTTAGACAATACTTGGTTGGTAGTAAATTTAGTGTTAAAACCGATCATAATAGTCTGAAACATTTTCTTGGGTAGCGAGATCTAAACGAAAGGCAACAAAAATGGGTCAGCAAACTTCAGTCCTATGATTTTGACATCTCCTATGTCAAGGGCACTCAAAATGTAGTTGTTGATGCATTATCTCGCCGTCCTCACTTGAGCTCCATTACACAGATTGCAGAGGACTGGAGAAATATGATAGTAGCGGAGTATGCTAAAAACCCATGGGCTTCTAGCATAGTAGATGGGACAGTACAGGATGACGGATATTCACTTGTAGATGATCTTATCATTTACAAAGGGAGGATATTACTAGTCCCAGGTTTTGAGATGAGGGACAGAGTATTGAGATCTTTTCATGATTCACCCATGGCAGGACATCCCGGTTACTTTAAGACCTACAGGTAGGTACGGGAGAGATTCTCTTGGAAGGGTCTCAAATCATTCGTTCTTCAATATGTCAGGGAATGCCTTGTTTGTCAGCAGAACAAGCAAGAACATACATACCCTGTAGGTTTACTCCAGCCGCTTCCTATCCTTGAGAGGAAGTGGGAATGTTTGTCTATGGACTTTATTACGGGCTTGCCGAAAGCTCAAGGGAAAGACAACATTTTTGTGGTGGTAGATCGATTGACGAAGTATGCACATTTCTTCTCAATCACTACTACACACACTGCTACCTAGGTGGCAGATTTGTTCTTCTGAGAGGTATTCAGGTTGCACGGTTTGCCTCGGAGTATAGTCAGTGACAGGGACAACAAGTTTCTGAGTAACTTCTGGCAGTAGTTATTCAAACTTTGTGGGACAGAACTCACTCCGAGTACCGGCTACCACCCATAGACAGATGGGAAGACTGAGATAGTCAATAAATGGGTGGAAGGATACTTGCGGAATTACAGTTTAGGGCAGCAGAAGGCATGGGTCAGGTGGTTATACCTTTGTGAGTATTGCTACAATACCACTCATCACATGAGCATTCAAATGACACCTTACCGGGCATTATATGGATATGATGCTTCGAGCTTTCTAGATTTATTGCTGAGTGACAGTAGAGTACCCAGTGCTGGTGATTTATTACAGGAGAACCAGGATATTGTGATAGCACTTAGAGAGAATATTCAGAAAGCTCAAAATCAGCAAAAGCAATATGCTGATCAGAGGCGAGTGGAGCAATCTTTCGAGGTCGATGATTTGGTGTATTTGATGCTTCAGCCTTATAGGCAGTCCACCCTTCGTAAGAAGGGCGCCGAGAAACTTAAGCCGCGATACTATGGACTCTTCAGAGTTGTCAGATGTGTTGGTGAAGTGGCTTATGAGTTAGATCTTCCGGTGGACAATAAGGTTCACAATGTGTTCCATGTGTCGTGCCTCAAAAAGGCGTTGGGACAACAGGTGACTCCTATTGATTTACCACCCCTGGATGATGAGGGGAAACTGATTTTGATACCTGAGGCCATTCTAGATTCCAGAGAGCATCATCTTCGGAGGCGGGTTATCAGGGAATACTTGGTAAAGTGGAAAGATCTACCGGCAGAGGATGCTAGTTGGGAAAGTGACAGTATTCTTCAGCATCCGGATTTGAGTTTGCTTGTGGACAAGCAAATTCGAGGAGGGCGGACTGTGATGTCCCCGCTCTAGTCAGTTCTCGGGAACAGTGTGCTAGCCCTTTTCTTGGACCCTTGTGGGCTAGCTGGATTGGTTAGAGGGTCAGTGGTGTTTTCTGGAGGAGTTGTTCATTCTCGTTTTCAGAGCCCAGTGATTGATTCACAACAGGCGTTAGCAGTTCAGGGGTTGATAGCTTCTGACGGCACGGGAATATTTGGAGTTTTGAGAGTGTTATGGATTTTTAAGTGATTTGAGTTAATTAATTAACTTAATGCTTTTTTATAAAGTCAAATTGACTTTATAATTTTTATATCACTTAAATATTCAATAAAGGTGATTTAAAATTTATATCACTTAAAATATAAATGGGCGCCCACCTTATTTAAGTCAAACTATTGAAAGTGACTTAAAATATAATTTAAAAGATTTAAATGTTGAAAGTGGCATATTATCTTGGAAATGCGTGCCTTTTTGATGTAAGGTAATTTGGCAATGAGAAACCCTATTCTTGATGATTTCGACTTTGCCTTGGATATTTTCCTGTGCCTTCCTCTGTGATCAGGGTTTGAGCATTATTTTCCATTGGAGAACGATTCCTCTTCGATGTTGAGCACTTTTGAGACTGGAGAGACTAGTCGAATCAGTGCAGTTGAGAGCTTCATTCAAAGGTTCTACATGATTCAATCAGAGTACTTTGTACATATTTCTTGTTGTTTGCAATAAGAAAGAGAGTTATTCACTTGTGGCGTTTTCTTCAACAGATCTGTGGCTCCAGCAGTGTTTCTTCATCTCTTCCTCCTTGGCCGTACCATTTGCATTGGATTCTGTGCCTTCTTGAAAGTTGGGCGTGTGAGCTTGAAGTAGAAACGCCTTCTCTGTGGCTCCTAAATGTGACCTATTCTTAGCGTCTACCTTCCTTAAGGGTTTGTATCCTATTTTGGGAAGGGAGAAATCGAATCTGGAGCTTGGGCGTGCTTCTTTGTCAGTTTTCATCAATTCCGGCTGGCAAACTGGATTTGTTTCTTATTTAATTATTCTGGAGCATTTCGGGTATGTGATTCGTTTGTAATCTCATTGTATGTATTGTAGAATAACATCTATTGCATCTGTTGCTCAGAATATGTTCATATTGCATTTTTATAAGCTTTAATATGATGCGCACCTTCTCTTCTGTCTACAAACATTCTCTAAAAAACTAAGTAAAACACAAATAGACTTAAGAAAAAGACAGGGGTTTCGTAGAGAGCCAGCAGGGCTCATCACAAAGTTTCTCCATTTGTGGAGATGTCATTACTTGAGGTGCAGGAGGTCAACAATGCTCCAAGTGAACCTCAAATTCTGCAGCAGTATTCTTCCCACTGTTTTCTAACATTCAGGGTTTGGACCTGTAACATGGAGGGTATCTATCTCATGGATTCAAGACTACAAATAGATGAGTATTTGCTACTTCTATTTAAATAGAATCTATGACATACTGTGTGGATTAATCCATAGTTGTTCTTGTTTCTTGGATATTACTAATAAATGCAATAAAGTTCAGAATTTAGGATTACTCATTGTGATTAATCTAATATCGATTGGTTGTTGTATTTGTTTCCTTCTAGTTTACATGAGTCATTAATTATGAAATGCTTCTAACCTTTTTAGGCCAAAGCTCATGATTGCATGTGCCAGTGTATATTCTCAAGGCATTGATTATCCTCAGTTTCAGCAGGTATAACCGTATAACAGTTGTGTATTTCAAATAAAATTTGAGGAATCCAACCATTCCTAACTAGTTTTCTTCTCCAGAAATTTGGTATTTGTAGTATGGGGATGTCTTTTGTAAGTTCATGATGGATATAGCATGCAGCCACGCAAAACTTGGTGGAGTTCTAGGTCTTGCTCGGTAAAGGATTTTTTTGTGTAAAGATAGAATACATAAATACTTACAAATTGTGATCAAATTTACTTGAATTAAATTGCAGGAAGAAAATATGAACTAGGCAAATTAGTGAGTTCTGTTTGTTTGCTTTTTGATTCTCTAGTGGTGGTTGCTGATGTAGGTGTTCTCATTTGGATTGTGGTGCAAAACTCTATCGTCTTTACTGCTTTTAATGGTTGTACTTCTGATATGTAACATTGTAAATGTAGTATCATATATTATTGTTGTAAGATTTGTGTTATGAATATGGTCTTCTCGACTCCTATTGGAAAACTCAATTAGAGAAGAGCCTTTGCCTGATATGAAGCATCTTTATCCTATTAAATGGAATATTTTATGTTCATTACCCCTTTTGACTATTTGAATTTCTGTTGCAGGGGAGTTGTTATGCTCTACGATGAGGTTCATGTATGACCAATTTATCTCATATTATAGTCTCTTTCCTTTACCATAATGACCATCTTTGTGCTTCATTTTTTTAATATACCTTGACCTTTTTAATATTTCCATTGCATACGATTGAATAAAAATAAGTGATATTTTTACTAATAAACATTGACATTTTAGCTCGGGAAAATAGATCTTGTAGCATGTCAAAGAAGGTGGAGGCAAATTTGAAAAGAATTATGGTAGCTGCTTGGAGTGGTATTTCAGTAGTATGCAATGATTTTCACTTATAACTTTCGATAAATAATTGCTGTTATTTGAAACCTTTTTGAAATTGCAATTAATATTGTTGTAACCTATTAATGTATCATTTCCTGTGTTGTAAAGATGGTTTGGCTGCAGGCCAAACGAATTTATCTATCCTTGGTGAAATTGCGTAGAATTTGTTGTAAGGTACGTGTATTCAAAACCATATAAACCATATCATATAGCGTGGAGGGAATGCAATAGTGTAGAAGGTAATAGTATGGAGGTGACAAATAAGACTTTTTGAAAGATATTATAATATAGTTACATTTTGCAAGAAGCCCTGTAGTAGATCATTCCTGTGTGAATGGAGAGGAGGGCCCACTCTCAGGAAGCACTGGCAATGATCTCCTTTATTTCTATTTTTTATGGTTATAATTTTTTAGCTTTGATGAAATGTAGAAAGAATAAATTATTTCTTATTTATTATTTAGCAATGAGATCGTGATTATTATTTCTTATCTTGTGTCTTTTCCTCATTTAACTTCTATTTTAGCTTTTTACCTGCATAAGAAAGCTAGAGTTCTTGTCAGCTGTGTACAGTTTCTATAGCAGATTATGATCTTTCGACCTATTCACGGCTCTTGTAGTGGGATGGACAATTTTGGTAGCAGTGTATAGTGCTGTAGAAGTTTCAAAAGAGTGATTTTGTTCTTATAGAATAGCTGCATATCATTTTACTCACTTCATTAGCTGCAGCCCTTGCACATATAGCCACTACACCTTCGGTAAGTTGAGAGCTTCAGAGTGTCACAAGGATTGAATTGAATCTTATTTCTTGAACATTAAATTTATTTTATAATCCACCTTAGGTTTGTACTATTAACCTACTTACAATGAACTTTTTGTGGATAATTCTTTGACCTTCCATGGTCAAAGCCCCCTTGTTTATATAATTGTAATGGGCATTGTATTGATAGAAAATGTTATTGCTTTTTAAGATTTATTGGGAATGACTCATGCAAGTAAGTTCCTTTGTTGCTTTAGATGTGGTGGTGGACATGCAAGTGTTTGTTTTATTAGATATCATTTATATATCCATGAAGTTCTCAAAGAGGGTTTATTTGTTTCAGCAACCTTTTTTGCTGATTGCAATCGGCATGGAACGTGCAATTCTACTAGAGTATGTAAGCACGAACTGGGCTATAGAGGGACTGACTGTTTAATTGGTGCGATCCATTCATTTTTACAAATTTTCACGTCTACTTTCTGTTTAGCCTGATCTCTCGCAAATGATGCATTAAGCTACTAAACAATGGTTTTCTTTATGTAAACAAAGTTTTTACAGTTTACAATTAACTAACGTTGCCCTCTTTTTTTTATTTAAAATAATTTAGAGCTTTGACAAACTGTGTTAATTGTGTTGCTGGTTGTGATGACCAATGTAGCATACATGCAGGCATTTGTGATAATGGTGTTTGCTTGTTTACTTGGTCGGATTATGCATGATATACTATTCAAAACATCTTTATGCTTTTAAATGTAATTTTCTATATTCATTACTCTTTGACTTTTTGAGTTTCTGTAGTAGGGGAGTTGTTATGCCCTACGATGAGGTTCATTTATGACCAATTTATCTCATATTATAGTCTTCTTCCTTTACCATAATGACCATCTTTGTGCTGCATTTTATTATCGTACCATGACCATTTTAATATTTCCGTTGCATATGATTGAATAAGAATAAGTGGTATATTTAGTTGTAAATTAAAATAAGAAAAATAAATAATAGATTATATTTACTAGTAAACGTTGACATTTTTAGCCTGAGAAAACAGATCTTGTAGCATGTCAAAGAAGGTGGAGGCGAAAGAATAATGGTAGTTGCTTGGAGTGGTATTTCAGTAGTATGCAATGATTTTCACTTATTAGTTTTGATCAATAATTGTTTTTATTTGAAACCTTTTTAAAACAGCAATTTATATTATTGTAACCTATTGATGTATCATTTTTTGTGTTGCCAAGATGGTTTTGATGCAGGCCAAACGAATCCATCTATTGTTGGTCAATTTGCACATAATTTGTTGTAAGGTACGGTTATTCAAAACTTTATAAAGCATAGCATATAGCATGGAGTAAATGCAATAGTGTAGAAGTTAATAGTATGGAGGTGATAAATAAGACTTTTTGAAAGATATTATAATATAGTTACATATTGAAAGAAGCCCTGTAGTAGATCAATCTTGTGTGGACGGAGAGGAGGGCCCACTGTCAAGAAACACTGGCAATGATCTCCAGTATTTCTATTCATTTTGTTTCTAGTTTGTATGTGTTATAATTGTATAGCTTTGAAGAAATGTAGAAAGAATAGATTATTTTAATTATTTATTATTTAGCAATGAGATCATGATTATTTTTTGTACTTGTATTTCATTTCCTTTTTTACTTCTATTTTAGCTCTTTCCCTGCATCATGAAAGCTAAATTTCTTGTCAGCTGTGCACTGTTTCTGTAGTAGGTTATGATCTTGTGACCTACTCACAGGTCTTGTAGTGGCATGAACAATTCCGGTAGGAGTGTGTAATGTCCCCTTCTCGAGCATGATCTTTCCAGTGACCGTTGGCCTTTTTTCTGGAAACCCGAAGGCTAGTCGGAAGGTAAAATTAGGGTTCCCTATTTTTAAGGATGTCTTTGCTCAGAGTTGGTGGATTCATTGGCGGATTCTTTCTGGGTTTTCAGAGAGCTTCGCAGTGGTATGTTCGTCTCGGCTTTCTGAGCATTTCCAAGAATTTACTATTTTTAGTAAATTCTAATTTTGGCAGTAAACAGGTTGGTCTCAGGCAGTTGACTTTTCTCTTCAGTTGACTCCAGTGGCGTATTTAGTTTCGGGCTTCAGAATGCAGTTTTTGGGGATGAGCTTATTTCACTTAAAAATAACATTATATTTTAAATGTTATTTTATCACCTTGGCCTAGTCAAATAACTTAATGTTATTTTAAAAGGTGGACTTGAAGGGTGGCGCCATCATTGAGGATATATTAAATTTATATTGAATTTTCCAAAGTCAAAGCAAGTTTAATGAGGGCGCATTTATCAAGGTGAATTTAATTAAAATATCAATATTAAGCTTGAAAGGAAAAGGACGCCATTTTGGAGAGAGGATTAGGGTTTGGCATTAAAGTGGATTTTTAGGGTTTCGAGAAGTCAACAGGAAGTTATAAAAAGGAGGCCTTGAGCATCATTTCACATCTTTTGTCTATGCTAATGTTATGCTGCCGAAATGGTGGCGGGATTGCTTCGAGGAATGAATGCCTCATAGTTTGGGCTCGACTTCGTGCTTGAGAGACAGCACCTAGTGGAGAGGTTTGCTTATTTGAGTGTTTTATAGTAAGTTTTGCATTGTAGCTTGAGTTAGTGCTTGTAGATTAAATCTGCTCTTACTTTCATTTTCTGGAGTTGCTGTTTTGTAGGGCTGAAGGTTGTTTTTAATCATAGATCAAAAAATACCAAAAACAGTGTTCTGGGTAATGGCCCATTTCCTTTGTAGGGTTTAGGCGCCATACTTCTCAAGTTTGTAGATTTTTTAGAGAAGCATATGATTTTTAAATGTGAATCGCCCCCCTTGCTGGGCTGTACCTCTTATTTCTGTCTTGGGATTCGTGCATATTAAATCTGTGGTCTTTTGATCAGTTTCTAGTGCTTGGAATTGGTTGCCTATGTCATTAGAGTGTATTGCAATTCATTTCACATCCATCGGAGGATCCTTGAGAGAATTATGAACATTTATATGAGTTTGTAGACTGCTGGTTATTCATCTGTTAGTGCAGGTCTGTGAAAACAGAATTATCATTATGATCTTTGAGAGAAGTTATTGATTTGGCATCGTTGATCAAGCCAAGGGAGTTCTTATTATGTTGTAATTGCTAATCTTCTCAGTTTCTATTCTCTTGTCAGGCGAAAGATCCTCATTTTGTAAACTGACAGTAGTACTGGCAGTGATTCTTAAGCTTGCTCTATTCTGCTTTGTAATGATCACTTGCATTGCGAAGTTATTTTGTAATAGTTACACCTCCGCCCTATGGTAGCTACTCACCCACTTTGGGTTAGAAAGCACATTTTGGGTGTTGAGTACTTTCAGCATTTCATTTAATTATTTCAAGCAATTTTTTGTAATCACTCTGCCATATGGTCGCCCCTCACTCCGTTCTGGATTGGGTAGCACATACTTGGTGTTGAGTTCCCTTTCAACAATTAGAGTAGAAGATCCTCTGACCATATGCTCGCCATCATCGGCGCCATTTTTGGTTAGAGTTCCTGCATAAGCACTTTGTTTCAGATCCTCTGACCAATGCTCACACCTTGCCCACATCGGGATCCTGGTGTACATTCTGGTTAGAGTTGCTTTTGCATGTTTTGGTTTATCCTCTAACCTTAACGAGTGCATTGGTTTGTAATCTGCAAATTGTTAAAAACGAAAAAATTTGGCTCGGAATATTTCAGAGTGTATAGTCCTGTAGGAGTTTGAAAAGAGTGATTTTGTTCTTAAAAGAATAGTTGCATATCATTTTACTCAGTTCATTAGCTGCAGGCCTTGCAGATATAGGCACTACACCTTAGGTATGTTTACACCTTCAGATTGGCACGAGGATTGAATTGAATCTTATTTCTTGAACATTAAATCTATTATAATATCGACATTAGGATTGGACTATTACCTTACTTACAATTAGCCTTTTGTGGATAATTCTTTGACCTTCCGTGGTGAAAGCCCTTGTTCTCTAAAGTCCTTGACTAATCTGGGCTCAATTTTCTGTTTTGCTGCTTGGAATTTCATCAACAGTTATCTTGAACAATTCTATCAGCTGATAAGTGTAGTTGCTAGGACTTTTCTCATGTAAACTTGTAGCGTGCAGATAATGATTTGTCAAGAGTGTAATTGGCTAACTAGGCTGCTACATTCTGATTTTTTCAGCTATCTGTTGACTGAAATATCTGACAAAGCTCATGCACAGCAGCTAGGTAATTTGTCACACATTGTAAGATGCATCTTTCTTTTTTTTGAAGAGATGTGCAACTGATACAATCTTGTCAAGTTTGGTAGAATCATTTCCATACAATATTGAGTCTATGAATATGAACCATGAGTGTTCAATATAAAAATAGTGTCACAACAACAGTACTAAATATTTCAGAACACATAACATTGGATTTCATTGTTTCGGGTAAGCATTAGTTTCATAGTTTAAAACTGAAACACACTGGTTAACAGTCCAAATCAACTTCAGCCTTGTATTGTTCAGAAACCCTACTAACCCCCATTTCCCTTACATTAAGATCATTAGCAATACCCATTAGCATCATCCCAAAAGTCTATTGCTGCACTGGAATACAGGAAACTCAGTATAAATTGTAACATACAGCCATAAGGTGTCTGCTGTTCATGGTGACTGTGATTACAAAGGGGCCAGTCCCAGTTCTATTAACACAAAACGGACAGTGATTATAGTCCAGCAAAGAAACTTCAAAAGGCAGAAATTAATACCCAAACCTGAGATAATAAGTTGACTTCAGCCTGAAGCTGAGGATGACGTCCAAAGTATGGGTCTTCTAGCATGAGCAGCAGCTAACATACATTCACTTGGACACTCGTTGCTTCAAGAAGGTGAGACGCCCAACCAGCATCCCTCATTGGTCATTCCACAACTCACAAAAACTACCACGTCCAGCATAAGAGTGTCTCTAGAGGCGTCTGGACCAGAAATCGTGTTTTGCTAAATACTACTTGGATTCTTCAAAAACCCGATCTGAATATGCTTCATAATAGTTATCTTAACCGCGCCTAGGGTTTCTTTGCAAGAGAGGCCATCGTTTGCACTAAAATCTCACCACAAAATCATCCAATAATGGACGCCAAACTCTAGAGAATAAAAATCACGAAAATCTGAAATACTTGTTGAAATTCATTTCCATCTGTCCCAAATCATACTCACGCCATGAGGGTCATTGTTTTTCCAGAATCCTGAAGTCGTCCAAGCTAGAAGGTGTTATTTCACACCCGAAACTGGACCAGCAATATCTCCAAACCCTAGGAGAGAAAGCTCGAGCTTCCCATGAAGAGGTGATATAACTTTTCAAAAAGATGTGAATGATTCCCTCTTCTTCTCTTTTGTATGCTTCCCATTCATAAAATTAAAGTGACTCCTTTTACTTTATAAAATAATATTTCAATTATTTCATAAGTCACTTTTTTAATTTTCATTAATCAAAACATTAGTGACTTTTACAAAGTAATATTCCAAATATTTCACAAGTCACTTTAGGAACATCTCATGAAGTCACTTTATAACTTGGTTTATTAATTATTTCATATCCCCCACTTAAATGTAATTTAAGACTTAGGCAATATTAAATAGTTAAGTCATTTCATCCAAATTTTGGGGACATTACAGTCCTCTCTTCCCGAAGATTGCTTGCCCTCAAGCAATCCGCAACTGCAAACCAACTCAACTGCCACAACATCTGAGACCTGAACAACAAACCATCTATGTCTATCCACCAACCACCTGGATCCCAATTGATCCTGGAAAGAACGCAATCTAGCAACCTCTGTATACAGTTGTAACTCCTGACATGGTCAAGCCCTGTCATTCTGTGAAGCCAACTGCCCAACAAGTAAACTTTTGGATCCAAAACCTGAAATTCACCTCTATATAAATTGTGCACAGGGATCTCCATCTGCTGATCGGTGAACTCTGCCATCCCTGAACTGCGGTGATGAACCTCACGCAAACACATAATCCGTAAACAAATTGGAAGTCCATCAATTTGAACACCAACCGACTTCCGCTGCACCACTCTGATAACCCTAAGAGTCCAATCGAACTGAGTCTCAAGCTCCTGTTGCTGGAAATATCCAACTGGAGAAATCGAAGTGAGAGTCCTATCAAACTTGGACTCATCATTTGCAATCTGAAGCATGCCATACCAGAGTGAATTGGCATGTCCCTTATTCAACTCATCTCTCTGTGTCATCAATGTCATCATCAAATCCTGTACATGTGGGCTAAACGACAACTGGTGAGCACACCTCATAATGCAACCAAAGTGAAACTCCCCTGCCTGTGCTAGAGGAAAACCAGAGTAGTCATGCGTATCCCATCTAGTACTGCCGTCATCAGAAGAAGGCTCACAACTCACAACTGGAAGAGATGGTTCTTCAGGATTCAGAAGGGTATCATCATGAATGTCAACAACCTCCTGAAAAGAAGCTGGATCAAAACTGAAATCCAACGTGCAAGTCCTAGGGAAACCCACCTTCTTCTGGTAAAACTGACTAATGTCAATCTCCAAGGTACTGAAGTGGAGCCGATTGCTCAAACCTCCCATGTGTAAATAGATCAACTCACTAGACCACCAAATACTGCTGTTGTAACTCATGCCAGCAACAAGAATGAAATCATAGTTGTCAACATACCCATACATACTGAAGAAATCCATTAAATTCTCAATGCCCATCAAATAAACATGCCTCCACACACTGCCAAGAAACTGAATAGCTAGTGTAGAGCACGGAAAGTCCAAAAATGCAATGTGAATCCAACTAGTGCAGTCACTAAACCATGATGAATCTATGAATATGAAGTCACCAGTCAACAAATAAGTCGCTGTCATGCCACGAGAAATAGGTGATAAACCCAAAGGTGTAGCATAGATGTCATCAACACTCATCAAAGACAACTCTTGAGTGTATGGCTCATTAGGGGTGCTCTCCACAAAATCATTATCACCATCAATAAAATACTCAACAACTGAATTTTCTGAATTAGTCAATTTTTTATCATCATCATCTAAAGAAGGGTGCATATCGTGACTATGTTGAAGATAGGGCTTGGCTTGTTGAGCCAACAACTTGGTTTGCTTTGCCCCCTCTAGCCAACCATCATTCAATATTTGGGACTGCTCTAAATCTGCTGCTCCGGAGTGTTTAAATTCAGCCCTAAGATGGGATGCATCATATAAATTAACATGACCTATGCATGCTGCTTGAGCGCCAACCAAAGTAGAAACAATATCACTCCTTTCCCAATAGTTAGAAGCTGCAATATAATTAGGAAGTGAGGATATATCCCTGTTGTTCAAAATCAGAAGATTAGGACTGAATTCTTCATTCTTATCCATGCCTTTGAAGTCATCAATGTTAGAGCACACAAACATGTCCTTAACTGTCCCATCCTTTGTCTCATTCCCTTGTGGCTTAAGCACCATGTGTTTACCCATGTGAGTGAGCTCTAATATCATCTTGCTGAAGTCTTGGACAAATCTTCCAAGAGATTTCAACCATTGAATACCTAACGCCACTTCATTCTCCTTAACATTGAAAACATCATCTACAAACTCAGAATTAGAGAAATCTTGTTTCTCATCATGTATAGAGTGATGTATGTTACAAGTTTCTTTGGACTGATTTATGGCTGTTGTTCTAAAGTGAACAAATTTAGCCCTCTTGGAAGAAGCAACATTAAAAAAACCATGCTTAATCAACGCATCATGTAAGCTATCATTTGGAAACTCATTGTCACCAATTACTTCAAGAATAGGGATTGCAAGTTCATGTAGAAGAGAGAGTATAATGCTACTATCCCCAACCAGTTATTTAGGACTGACTGTACCTTTTCTTTCATTACCCTGTAAAACTTCAATACAAGAGCACGCTTGCATACATTTGGCAGCCCAACCTTGTAGCATATCAAACCTTGAAGTTATGATATCCTTAGACTCAATCAAAGTATCAACACCATAAGAGCGAGGAACCAACATACAAATTGACTCATGTTCTTTCCCATTGCTGTTATAACTTCAGGTTGTAGGCAAGTAGGACTTCCCACCATCACCTCATGCTTGTCTATCTTTACATGAATGTCTACCATGCTACATTTCTTGTCACCACAATCTAGCTTGGATTCATGCTTATGAGATGTCAAAAGATTGCTGTCCCATTTTCTAATCCATACCATCACTTCCTTAGCTGATATGATCCTTGCTGCCATCCAATTCCATGGCATTGTATCCATAACAAACCAAACATTATCAAATTGTGGGTTCGTCTTGTTAGGCGTTCTCTTAGATTCTACAATCAACTCTCTAAGGCATAATGCTTCATATAATCCTGAAAAATGTTCCTCCATTGTGGATAATGTATGTTCAACGCAAACGGAATCACTTACATCTCCCTCTACATGTGTAGGTATAATACTAGTGGCTGATCCACCAAGAATGTACCCCATATTATCTCTGATTTCTTTGCATATTCTAGGTTCTGTGGTAAGGAAAACATTGTGTTCAAAAGAGAGATCATCAAATGCTTCCTCTCCACCATGCTTTTGTGTTGAAATACTTGGATCCCATGAACTTGTGAGCTAACGGTTGGATCTGAACAAGTAAACTCATTGTGTTTTCCATGAACGGCTGTTTTGTTAAA
Source organism: Sequoia sempervirens (assembly GCA_007258455.2). Classification (NCBI taxonomy): domain Eukaryota; kingdom Viridiplantae; phylum Streptophyta; class Pinopsida; order Cupressales; family Cupressaceae; genus Sequoia; species Sequoia sempervirens. Next base: position 25,197 of record VDFB02285167.1, on the reverse strand, counting down.
CAAATTACTATCATGATCAAAAGTGTTGAAGCTAAAATGTGCACTTCTCTCCGTAGGTGCTGTTTGGACATCAAACTGACATACATTGGACCTTGGGAATTTCTTCCCAACATCTAAACTATCCTCACTAGCATGATGTAAACATTCTTCACTATATGCTGATTTGTGTACTTCAACATACTCAACTTCTCTCTACTCTTGTTTTGAAAAGGTATTAGCAACCCAAATCAATTTATCACTTGCATACCTTCCCTTTGGAACATTTTTTTCATGATTTGAGAGGTCACAAGGATGGTCCATGTGAAGTGCCTTTCCGGAAAGTGCAGAAATTTTATGTTTGTTTGATTTGAAGGGAGCTCGTTTTGATGTTTCCTTAGTTCTCTGTAATTGTTGTTTTGCTTGAGTAGCTATCAACTTCGCTTCCTTTGCCCTCATTAGCCATTCATCATACATTTCCTGGTTCCCCACTACAACTGGTGTGCTTGTCTGCACTGTAGTTAAGTCCTTTCCTTCCTCATGAATACTAGGCTCAAGCACAGATACTGCATTGTTGTTAGTAGACAACCCAAGACCTGAAATTTCTTCCTTTTTCAACTTTTTGATATAGTTATATAGTTTTTTCTTACTTGGATTTCCTTCCTCGAGTATTTCCAAAAAATCATCAAAGGGGACATGAGTTTTGAAATCATCTGGTAATCCCTGGTACTCAGCAACAATTTTATTGGCTTCTATTTTCATTACCACCTGCTCGTCCTCTTCCTTTGGTAGTAGTTTTTGAAGGGTGCTTATCATCACATTTTGATTTTCTCTAAGAGTGACAAGTCTGTCCATCTGAATCATCCTTAGATAACTGAAATTTTATGAGTCACAAACCCCAAACAGGCTGGCAAGATCTCCAGCTCTGATACCACTGTAAAGACTAATCTGGGCTCAATTTTCTGTTTTGCTGCTTGGAATTTCATCAACAGTTATCTTGAACAATTCTATCAGCTGATAAGTGTAGTTGCTAGGACTTTTTCTCATGTAAAATTGTAGCGTGCAGATAATGATTTGTCAAGAGTGTAATTGGCTAACTAGGCTTCTACATTATGATTTTTCCAGCTATCTGTTGACTGAAATATCTGACAAAGCTCATGCACAGCAGCTAGGTAATTTGTCACACATTGTAAGATGCTTCTTTCTTTTTTTTGAAGAGATGTGCAACTGATACAATCTTGTCAAGTTTGGCAGAATCATTTCCATACAATATTGAGTCTATGAATATGAACCATGAGTGTTCAATATAAAAATAGTGTCACAACAACAGTACTAAATATTTCAGAACACATAACATTGGATTTCATTGTTTCGGGTAAGCATTAGTTTCATAGTTTAAAACTGAAACACACTGGTTAACAGTCCAAATCAACTTCAGCCTTGTATTGTTCAGAAACCCTACTAACCCCCATTTCCCTTACATTAAGATCATTAGCAATACCCATTAGCATCATCCCAAAAGTCTATTGCTGCACTGGAATACAGGAAACTCAGTATAAATTGTAACATACAGCCATAAGGTGTCTGCTGTTCATGGTGACTGTGATTACAAAGGGGCCAGTCCCAGTTCTATTAACACAAAACGGACAGTGATTATAGTCCAGCAAAGAAACTTCAAAAGGCAGAAATTAATACCCAAACCTGAGATAATAAGTTGACTTCAGCCTGAAGCTGAGGATGACGTCCAAAGTATGGGTCTTCTAGCATGAGCAGCAGCTAACATACATTCACTTGGACACTCGTTGCTTCAAGAAGGTGAGACGCCCAACCAGCATCCCTCATTGGTCATTCCACAACTCACAAAAACTACCACGTCCAGCATAAGAGTGTCTCTAGAGGCGTCTGGACCAGAAATCGTGTTTTGCTAAATACTACTTGGATTCTTCAAAAACCCGATCTGAATATGCTTCATAATAGTTATCTTAACCGCGCCTAGGGTTTCTTTGCAAGAGAGGCCATCGTTTGCACTAAAATCTCACCACAAAATCATCCAATAATGGACGCCAAACTCTAGAGAATAAAAATCACGAAAATCTGAAATACTTGTTGAAATTCATTTCCATCTGTCCCAAATCATACTCATGCCATGAGGGTCATTGTTTTTCTAGAATCCTGAAGTCGTCCAAGCTAGGAGGTGTTATTTCACACCCGAAACTGGACCAGCAATATCTCCAAACCCTAGGAGAGAAAGCTCGAGCTTCCCATGAAGAGGTGATATAACTTTTCAAAAAGATGCGAATGATTCCCTCTTCTTCTCTTTTGTATGCTTCCCATTCATAAAATTAAAGTGACTCCTTTTACTTTATAAAATAATATTTCAATTATTTCATAAGTCACTTTTTTAATTTTCATTAATCAAAACATTAGTGACTTTTACAAAGTAATATTCCAAATATTTCACAAGTCACTTTAGGAACATCTCATGAAGTCACTTTATAACTTGATTTATTAATTATTTAATATCCCCCACTTAAATGTAATTTAAGACTTAGGCAATATTAAATAGCTAAGTCTTTTCATCCAAATTTTGGGGACATTACATGTTCATATAATTGTAATGGGCAGTGTATTGATAGAAAATGTCATTGGTTTTTAGGATACAGTGGGAATGACTCATGCAAGGAAGTTCCTTTGTTGCTTGGAATGAGGTGGTGTTCATACAAGTCTTTGTTGTATTAGATATCATTTATATCATTTGTATAACCGTGAAGTTCTAAAAGAGGGTTTATTTGTTTAAGGAAACTTCTTTGCTGATAGCAATCGGCATGGAACATGCAACTCAACTAGAGTATGTAATTGCGAACTGGGCTATACAGGGACTGACTGTTCAATTCGTGTGATCCATTGATTTTTTCAAAGTTTCCCTACTACTTTCTCTGTAGCATGATCTCTCCCAAATAATTTATTAAGCAACTAAACGATGCCTTTCTCTATGCAAACAATATTTTTACAATTTACAGTTAACTAACATTGCCCTCTTTTTTTTACATAGAGTTTTGACAAACTGTGTTAATTGTGTTGTTGGTTGTGATGAGCAGTGTAGCCTACATGGAGGCTTTTGTGATAATGTTGTTTGCTTGTTTAGATGGTCGGATTATGCATGATATACTTGTCAAAACAGCACTGTTCTATTATGAAGTTTCTTCATTGGTGGATATGTCATTACTTGAGGTGCAGGAGGTCAACATTGCTCCAAGTGAACCTAGAATTCTGCAACTGTATTCTTCCCACTGTTTTCTAACATTTAGGGTTTGGACCTGTGACATTGAGGTATCTATCTCATGGATTCAAGACTACAAATAGATGAGTATTTGCTACTTCTATTTATTTTGAATCTATGACATACTGTGTGGGTGAATCCATAGTTGTGCTTGTCTCTTGGATATTAATAATAAATGTAATAAAGTTCAGAATTTAGGATTACTCATTGTGATTTATCTAATATTGATTGGTTATTTTATTTGTTTTCTTCTAGTTTACATGAGTCATTGATTATGAAATGCTTCTACCCTTTTTAGGCCAAAGCTCATGATTGTATTAGAAATATGGGCATAGATTTGATGAGCAAATTTTACACTCAAATAATGCTATCTTACATTTTTCATATCACGGTTACATACACATATATAGGATAGGTAGTTCCTATATTCAAGGAGAACTAATCTCCATGAATATCTCCTGCAAACCTATTCTACGTGAGTTGTTGTAACTCACACAACTCATCTACTATTATTAATCTAAGTTTTTTATTAAACAACTTAGTTACATAGCTCTAGTTACTCACAATATTATTTACCACACCGTAAATATTAGCTAACCATGTGAACACTAATTCCTAACACCCCCCCTTATTGTGAACATGGTAGAAAAACATACACACACTCTTTTGCATTATGCTCACCCCTATGGCATGTCCAACTATGTGACTGATGACCTTGATCCAAAAGAAAGGCTCTCTCCTTCAATGGTTTTAATTAGGCTTACGACAAACCTTGACATGACAGGAACCCCTCAACTGTTGACCTCGTGTGGTTTCCTGGATCCTCCCACAAACCCTTTCAAGATCCATGAACTGTCTTACTCTGGTGCTTTTGTTTGCCACTATGCTTATACATCAGGTAAGTTATATAGGAATCAACATACATATCACAAATCTGAAAAACCCATACTAGAAAAGGTTTCACATTATATTTTTGGCGCAAAATGGTAATGGAACATTGGTTATTATTCCCCCCCACAATGTGAAATTCCATTTGTTCACATAACCAGGAATCATTGAAAAGTGAATCATATCATGTTGCATAGTACTGTCTGGATCTTGCTGTCTAGATCTTGTTGCACATGATCACTATTGCCAATGAACATATTCATTGACCGATCATCTTCCAATGAAGTACGACAGCCAGAGGATCTTTGCAATTATTTGCCATCCTGTACAATTGCTCTTTCAGCATCCACCACACAAAGCACCAAGAACACTGCAAACAAATACACACCACACTGCACACAAAAAGAAAAAATGCCACCATAGCTCTATGCATCCTTCTTGTTGGTGACTGATGAGAGGTCGCTAGTTGACCTCCTTCCTCCGTTGCCTCCTGCCTCCAAGTAGATTTGCTACTCATTTAGCAATTTTGACTTTGAAGACTTGATTTTTGAGTGCCCCCCTCAATATGGACGTCGTGTACGAGTGATAGTGCATCCAATTACAATATAGGCAATTTTTATTTTTTATAGTATTTTGACACTTTTGCATTTTGATATACATACTTTTGATGACACAAAATCAACAATAAATTATAATAATTTACCTTCCAATAAACTTTAGAAACTAAACTAAATGAATTGACTCAATACTAATCCACTTTAATTTCTAATATAATTAGAGTTATAATTAGAAATTAAATTGACTAAAACACAACCTTACAACTGAAATGATCTCGTCCCATTTTCTTTGGCTTGTCATGAGTGGCCCTGCTCACAATCTATAATACTGTCTCTCCAGGCATCAAAACACTCAACATTGTGAGAAGACCAGAAATATCAAGAAATATCATGAGATAATGTATTTTATTGAAGGTTGCGAATGACTTGCAAGACTCAGTCCACTACGTAGTATGTGATCTTCCTCCTTGATCTTGCTCATGCCTTCTCTCTGATTGTTTTTTGTTCCCTTATGCATTGGCTTAGTGTACAAATCTTGCCATAATGCAAATCCTCTACAAGCAGTAGCTCACACCCAACCACAATCATTAAAAAACTAGTGAAATCTACATATGTGGACCAAACATTATGAAAGAATATCTAAACAACCCTCGAGTGAGCTTGGGACCTGTGCATATCTCATTTCACTATGGTGATTTCCTTCAAATAGACGTCTCTTTTGTAACCTGCGATCTTGGAGATGATAGCTTCAACAATTCTTTTTTTATATCCTCACCTCTGCTGAGATATCAGGGAAAATCAATGCCAAGATTATAAGTTGAACAGAATAATCAGCTGCCCAGCAATTTGGGTCTGCTCAATGTAATGATCGCCTGCTAAAGAATTTGGGCCTGCACACTCATGCCATTGAATCCTTACACAAAATGTCTACGTAGCAGATCCACACTTTCAAATAGGGTATCGGGGCCTTTACATAGGATATTGACGCAGCTAGGATAATATAACAGACATCCATTATTTTCTGTAGCTAATAATGTATGTTTGTTGCATATTTCGCTAATGTGGATAAAAGCCTTCACCTTTCCCTTGCGCTGATTTAGGCCTGCTACCCAAAGATAATCCCTTTAATTGTGCCGGCTCTGATGCCATATTAGAAATATGAGTAGAGATTTGATGAGCAAATTTTACACTCAAATAATGCTATCTCACATTTTTCATAACACGATTACATACACATGTATAGGATAGGTAGTTCCTATATTCAAGGAGAACTAATCTCCATGAATATTTCTTGCAAACCTATTCTACGTGAGTTGTTGTAACTCACACAACTCATCTACTATTATTAGTCTTAGTTGTTTATTAAACAACTTACTTACATAGCTCTAATTACTCACAATATAATTTACCACACTGTAAATATTAGCTAACCATGTGAACACTAATTCCTAACAGATTGCAGGTGCCAGTGTATATTCTTAAGGCATTGACTATCCTTAGTTTCAGCAGGTATAACAGTTGTGTATTTCAAATAGTTTTTGAGGAATCCAACCATTCCTAACTAGTTTTCTTCTCCAGAAATTTGGTATTTTTAGTATGGGGATGTCTTTTATAAGTTCATGATGGATGTAGCATGCAGCCACGCAAAATTTGGTGGACTTTTAGGTCTTGCTCAGTAAGGGATTTATTACCATGATGAAATTTACTTGAATTAAATTGTAGGAAAAAAAAAATGAACTAGGCAAATTAGTCAGTTTTGTTTGTTTTCTTTTTGATTATCTAGTGGTGGTTGCTGATGTAGGTGTTCTTGTGTAGATCGTGGAGCAAAATTTTGTTGTTTTTAATGCTTTTAATGGTTGTACTTCTGATATGTAACATTGTAAATGCAACATCATATATTATTGTTGTAAGATTTGTGTTATGAACATGGTCTTATTGACTCCTATTGGAAAACCCAATTAGAGAAGAGCCTTTGCCTGATATGAAGCATATTAATCCTACTAAATGGAATTTTTTATGTTCATTACCCTTTTTGACTATTTGAATTTCTGTTGCAGGGGAGTTTTTATTCTCTACGATGAGGTTCATGTATGACCAATTAATCTCATATTATAGTCTCCTTTTACCATAATGACCATCTTTGTGCTTCATTTTATTATCATAGCATGACCTTTTTAATATTTCCGTTGCATATGATTGAATAAAAATAAGTGATATTTTTACTAATAAACATTGACATTTTAGCTTGGGAAAATAGATCTTGTACCATGTCAAAGATGGTGGAGGCAAAAGAATTATGGTAGTTGCTTGGAGTGGTATTTCAGTAGTATGCAATGATTTTCACTTATAACTTTCGATGAATAATTGCTGTTATTTGAAACCTTTTTAAAATAGCAATTAATATTGTTTAACCTATTGCTGTATAAATTCCTGTGTTGTAAAGATGGTTTGGATGCAGGCCAAATGAATTCATCTATCCTTGGTGAATTTGCATATAATTTGTTGTAAGGTACGTGTATTCAAAACCATATAAACCATATCATATAGCGTGGAGGGAATGCAATAGTGTAGAAGGTAATAGTATGGAGGTGACAAATCAGACTTTTTGAAAGATATTATAATATAGTTACATTTTGAAAGAAGCCCTGTAGTAGATCATTCCTGTGTGGACAGAGAGGAGGCCCCACTCTGAGGAAGCACTGGCACTGATCTCCTTTACTTCTATTCAGATTGTTTCTAGTTTGTATGCGTTATAATTTTTTAGCTTTGATGAAATGTAGAAAGAATAAATTATTTTTCTTATTTATTATTAAGCAATTAGATCGTGATTATTATTTCTTATCGTGTGTCTTTTCCTCTTTTAACTTCTATTTTAGCTTTTTTCATGCATAATGAAAGCTACAGTTCTAGTCACCTGTGTACAGTTTCTATAGCAGATTATGATCTTTCGACCTACTCACCGCTCTTGTAGTGCGATGGACAATTTTGGTAGCAGTGTATAGTGCTGTAGCAGTTTCAAAAGAGTGATTTTGTTCTTATAGAATAGCTGCATATCATTTTACTTACTTCATTGGCTGCAGCCCTTGCACATATAGCCACTACACCTTCGGTAAGTTTATGACTTCAGATTGGCACAATGATTGAATTGAATCTTATTTCTTGAACATTAAATCTATTTTCTAATCCACCTTAGGTCTGTACTATTACCCTGCTTACAATGAACTTTTTGTGGATAATTCTTTGATCCTCCATGGTCAAAGCCCTTGTTTATATAATTTTAATGGGCATTGTATTGATAGAAAATGCAATTGCTTTTTAGGATATATTGGGAATGACTCATGCAAGTTGGTTCCTTTGTTGCTAGAGATGAGGTGGTGGACATGCAAGTCTTTGTTGTATTAGATATCATTTATATGATTTATATAACCGTGAAGTTCTCAAAGAGGGTTTATTTGTTTCAGGAACCTTCTCTGTCATGTCCCCATCCTAGTCAGCACAGCTGGTGACGAGGTTAGCCTATCATTTGATCCTCGTAGGCTGACAGGAGTGTTCAGAGGATCCTTTTTGGCAGTTGCTCAGTGTTGGTTAGCTCCAGTTTGCAGGGTGTCGGGTTGGGCCTTAGCAGAATCTTCCGAGTCGTTTGAGAGAACTTTCTATTTTAGAAAGTTAGGTCGGATGGAAGCTCGCTATTTGCACCAGTGCGCTTATTCATTTCAGTTAATTGATTCGAGGTTGATTGATTTGACGGAGAAATAAGGAGTAATTACTGAGTTATTAAATATTTAATAATTTGACTTTATAATAAAGTCACTTTATTGAAATATTAAAATATTTAATTATTTGGCTAAGTTATAAAGTATTTAATTATACTTTATATTATATTATTAAAATGTGACTTAATGAGTATTTAATGCTCATTAAAAGTGGACGCCAATAATTAAATCAATTCTCCTAAGTCCAAAAGTGAAAAATTAAATCATTTATTTAAATGATTATTTTAATGGAGAATTAGGTCGAACTTTTCAAAGGAGAATATATTGTTCTTTCCAAGGCAAAATCGAACTATCCTGTTATTATTCAATTTTGTCCTTTTGGCATCTGAGCTTTGGAGTTTGCAAACCCTAGGGTTTCTGGCAGACGATCATTTCTGGAGAACGTAACCTCTTCAGAGATCAGGCAGTCTGAGGCTGTGAAATACCAGCTGAAGTTGCACTTGGTGATTTCATCCAGAAGTCACAGACTGAGCTTAACCAGTTCTTTATTCAGAGATTTACAGAGGAAACCATCAGAGGAACAGGGCGATTTCATTCATTACCATTCATCAGTGATTTGGCACGAATCCCAAGGAGGCCGTACTTTTCATTATTGCTGCAGCAGGCCGTACTATTGTACTTTTCAGGCCGTACTTATCAATCTTCTGAGGAGACGCCTTCATCATCTGTTATTTGGTGATTCCACATTGGGCGCTTGGTATACTGGAACATTTGCATTGAGATTCGAGCTGGAGGAGGTCTTAATTAATTTCTGGCCGTACCATTACCAGTTACAGCAGCCGCCATTAATAAAAATCAGGTTTTTCTTCAATAAGTTGATTGTATTTCATTATAGATCCATATTTGTTATTGTAATTGCTCTGAAAGATAATCTATAGAGGCGCCTGTCATATTTGAGCAATGTCTGGGTAAAAAATTGCATTATTGAATTTATTTAGATTTTATTTGCAATTTCTAGCAAAATCGCAGCATTTATTGTTTTTGTCAAAAACCCTCAAAATACAAAAAAAAAACGAAAAACTTGCAAAACAAAACAAAAATCCTTCAGAGTTTCAATTTGAGAACCACCAGGGTTCTGACATTTGCTGATTGCAATCGGCATGGAACATGCAATTGAACTAGAGTATGTAATCATGATCTGGGCTATATATGGACTGACTGTTTAACTGGTGTGATCCATTCATTTTTGCAAATTTTCACAACTACTTTCTGTTTAGCATGATCTCTCCCAAATGATGCATTTAGCAACTAAACCATGCCTTTCTTTATGCAAACAAAGTTTTTACAATTTACAATTAACTAACATTGCCCTCTTTTTTTTAGATAAAATAATTTAGAGCTTTGACAAACCGTGTTAATTGTGTTGCTGGTTGTGATGATCAATGTAGCCTACAGGAAAGCATTTGTGATAATGGTGTTTGCTTGTTTAGGTGGTTGGATTATGCATGATATACTTGTCAAAACACCAGTGTTCCATTATCAAGTTTCTCCATGTGTGGAGATATCATTGCTTGGGGTGCAGGAGGTCAAAAATGCTCCAATAGAACCTAGAATTTCACTGCAGTTGTTGTGCCAAATCTTAACATTCTGGTTGCAAGTAGCCATGTGCTGTTTGTATTTTGGAAGGCCAGTATGTAGCATTAGCATAGCACATGACTTGCTGAGTGAGATTTCACATATTTTTCCAATTTTTTTGTCTTAATATGTTTCTGGAAGGAGTTCCTTATGCATAAAACTCCCTTCTCGAGCTTGAGCTGAATATTGAAATTATGGAACAAATATGTTTCCTAAAAATATTTGCTATAACTGTCAATATTTGGATGTATCTCACATGTCCAAAATAATGAAACTCTTAAGATGCTCATGCTAAATTTATAATAACCACATAGTTTGCAAAGGTCAACATAAGTCATTTTTTGTGAATGCAGAAGTCCTATATTTTTAAGGTAATAAATGGGTTCTATTAATGGGGCTTCTCCTAAAAAACTACAAACGACATACAACTAGTTTAGTGGAAGGAAAATTGCAACACGCCCCATCTAGCCATACTAGTGGAAGCAGGCATTCAAATAGTGCCAATTATCCCTACTTGTAAGTACTCTTTAAGCATGCTTCCAATTCTTGATGGTTTCAAAGGTCATACATTCTGAAGTTTTGTACAGATTTTGGCGACAAATATTGTGTTAAGTGTTATTGCCACATTTTGTAATAATTAGGATACAAATGGGTGATCCTGAAAATAACTTGATTTGACATCAGGTAGCATTGGGTTAGTATGCGGTATGTCTTTTGCTGTTATTCATGCATTAGGCTCAGCTTCGAAGTGGGCAAACAACTGTGATAAACTTGATACCACAATCTACTGCCACGGGAAGTTTCATTTGGAGATATTTCTAGCATATTTTACAACATTTAACTTCACTATACATAACCTGCTTAATGTTGTTTTGCAGACTTTTGCTTAATAATGCTTAAATAGATTTCGTGTTTCAGAAACAATGCTTCCTATTACATGTGTTACATTGGTGGGCCTATTGGAAAACTCAATTAGAGAAGAGGCTTTACCTAATATGAAGCATCTTTATCCTATTAAATGGAATTTTATACGTTCATTACTCTTTTTGAATTTCTGAAGGAGGGGAGTTGTTATGCCCTACGATGAGGTTCATATATGATCAATTTATCTCATATTATAGTCTTCTTCCTTTACCATAATGGGCATCTTTGTGCTCCATTTTATTATCGTACGATGACCATTTTAATATTTTTGTTGCATATGATTGAATAAAAAGCAGTGGTATGTTTAGTTGTAAGTTAAAATAAGAAAAATGAATATTAGATTATATTTACTCATAAACGTTGATATTTTTAGCCTGAGAAAACAGATCTTGTAGCATGTGAAAGAAGGTGGAGGCAAAAGAATTATGGTAGCTGCTTGGAGTGGTATTTCAGTTGTATGCAATGATTTTCACTTATTAGTTTCGATCAATAATTGCTGTTATTTGAAACCTTTTTAAAATAGCAATTAATATTATTGTAACCTATTGATGTATATGTTCCTTTGATGTAAGGATGGTTTGGCTGCAGGCTAAACGAATTCATCTATCCTTGGTGAATTTGCATAGACTTTGTTGTAAGGTACGTTTATTCAAAATCATATAAACTGTATCATATAGCATGGAGGGAATGCAATAGTATAGAAGGTAATATTATGGAGGTGACAAATAAGATATTTTAAAAGATATTAAAATATATTTACATTTTGAAGGAAGCCCTCTAGTAGATCATTCTTGTGTGGACGGAGAGTGGGGTCCACTCTCAAGAAGCACTCGCAATGATCTTTATTTCTAGTCAGATTGATTCTAGTTTGTATGTGTTATAATTTCTTAGCTTTGATGAAATGTAGAAAGAATAAATTATTTTTCTTATTTATTATTTAGGAATGAGATCGTGATTATTATTTCTTATAGTTTTTCCTTTCCTCTTTATCTTCTATTTTAGCTTTTTTCCTGCATAATGAAAGCTACAGTTCTTGTCACCCGTGTACAGTTTCTATAGCAAATTATGATCTTTTGACCAGCTCACAGCTCTAGTATGTAATGTCCCCTTCTCAATCCTGCTCTTCACAGTGACCGTTGGCCTTTTTCTGGAAACCCGAAGGCTAGTCGGGAGGTAAAATTAGGGTTTCCTATTTTTGAGGATGTCGTTGCTCGAAGTTGGTGGATTCAATGGCGGATTCTTTCTGGGTTTTCAGAGAGCTTCGCAGTGGTGTGTTCATCTCGGCATTCTGAGCATTTCCAGGAATTTACTAATTTTAGTAAATTCTATTTGTGGCAGTAAGCAGGATGGTCTCAGGCAGTTGACTTTCCCTGTCAGTTGACTCAAGTGGTGTATTCAGTTTCGGGCTTCAAAATGCAGTTTTGGGGAGTTGAGCTCATTTCACTTAAAAAATAACATTATGATTTAAATGTTATTTTATCACCTTGGCCTAGTCAAATGACTTAATGTTATTTTAAAAGGTGGACTTGAAGGGTGGCGCCATCATTAAGGATATATTTAATTTTTGATGAATTTTCCAAAGTCAAAGCAAGTTAATATGGGCGCATTTATCAAGGTGTTAATTTTTATTAAATATGAATATTGAGCTAAAAGGGAAAAGGACGCCATCTTGAATAAGAGCTAGGGTTTTGTCATTGAGTTGGATTTTAGGGTTTCGTGAAGTCAACCGAAACTTATAAAAAGGAGACTTGAGCATCATTTCATTATCTTTGGTCTACTATATTGTTATGCTGCCGGATTGGCTCTGGATTTGCTTCGAGGAATGAAGGCCTCCTAGTTCGGGCATCGCTTCTTGTTTGCAAGACAACAACTAGTGGTGATTCAGTCTACTTGTGAGTTGCAATTAGTTTGTGCATTGTTTTCAGTTATTTGCATTGTTAGATTGGTCTTGGCATATTCTTGGTTTTCAGCGTATTGCATTATTTAATACAGCAGATTCATGTTTGTAATCGTAAGTCAAAAAATATCAAAAAAAGAGTTCTGGGTGTTGTCCATATCTCATTGTCTAGGAAAGGCAAATCCTTAGTTCAAATTTCAGATTTTTATGTTAAGTATTGAATTTTTAAAGAAGGATCGAACTTTTCAGCAGGCCGTACCACTTGAGGCAGTCTTGAATTCCGTGCAAATTGTATTTGAGGCATTTGGGTCTGTTTTAGTGTTTGGTCTTGGTCGCCCTTATTACTAGAGTGCATTGCATTTTATTTCACATCAATCGGGTCATAGTTGAGGAAGTTATGAACAATTCTTTAAGTTTGTAAGTTGCTGGTTATGTAACAAAAAGTGCAGATCTGATATGACAGTTTGAGGAATCTGCATCTTCCTTATTTGGTTGGTGTTAAGGTTTCTTTATAGCCTTTGCAGAGGGATCCTTATTGTATGCACCATTGAAAGAGCATCTTATATTCTGATTTGCAGGCAATAATATCTTGTAAGCTGGCAGTAGTACTGACCAATCGTCTTTGAATATTGCTTCATTGTTATTGTAATAACCATTCTTCTTCAGTAATAGTTGTAATAGATAGATCTCCGCCCTATGGTAGCTACTTCCCATTCTGGGTGAGCAAGCACATTCTGGGTATTGAGTGTTTTCAGCTTTATGCATTTCTCTTTCAAGCATTGTTATTGTAATCACTCCGTCAGATGGTCGCCCCTCACTCCGCATTGGATTGGGTAGCACATACTTGACGTCGAGTTCCCTTTCCAGCATTTAGAATAGAAGATCCTCTGACCAATGCTCGCCATCATCGGCGCCATACTGGTTAGAGTTACAGCATAAGCAGTTTGTTTAGATCCTCTGACCAATGCTCGCCGTCATCGGCGCCATACTGGTTAGAGTTGTTTCAGTACATTTGGGTTTATCTTCTAACCTTAACGGGTACTTGATTGTAATGTTGTAATCTGATAATTGAAAAAAATCGAAAAAATTGGCTCAGAATATTTCATAGTAATGGGATGGACAATTTTGGTAGCAGTGTATAGTTCTGTAGCAGTTTCAAAACAGTGATTTTGTTCTTATAGAATAACTGCATATCATTTTACTCACTTCATTAGCTGCAGCTCTTGCACATATAGCCACAACACCTTCGGTAAGTTTACACCTTCAGATTGGCACAAGGATTGAATTGAATCTTATTTCTTGAACATTAAATCTATTGCAGAATCCACCTTAGGTTTGTACTATTACCCTTCTGAGGATGAACTTTTTGTGGATAATTCTTTGACCTTCCATGGTCAAAGACCTTGTTTATATAATTGTAATGGGCTTTGTATTGATAGAAAACATCATTGCTTTTTAGGATATATTGGGAATGATTCATGCAAGTAAGTTCCTTTGTTGCTTGAGATGAGGTGGCGGCCATGCAAGTCTTTGTTTTATTATATATCATTTATATAACCATGAAGTTCTCAAAGAGGGTTTATTTGTTTCAGGAACCTTCTTTGCTGATTGCAATTGGCATGGAACATGCAATTCAACTAGAGTATATAATTGCGAACTGGGCTATACAGGGACTGACTGTTTAATTGGTGTGATCCATTCATTTTTGCAAATTTTCACGACTACTTTCTGTTTAGCATGATCTCTCCCAAATGATGCATTAAGCAACTAAACCATGTCTTTCTTTATGCAAACAAAGTTTTTACAATTTACAATTAACTAACATTGCCCTCTTTTTTTAACATAAAATAATTTAGAGCTTTGACAAAGTTTATTATTTGTGTTGCAGGTTGTGATGACCAATGTAGCCTACATGGAGGCATTTGTGATAATGGTGTTTGCTTGTTTAGGTGGTCGGATTATGCATGATTTAATTGTCATAACAACAGTTTTCCATTATCAAGTTTTCCCATGTGTGGAGATATCATTGTTTGGGGTGCAGGGGGTCAATAATGGTCCAATTGAACCAAGAATTTCGATGCAGTTGTTATGCCAAATCTGAACATTCTGGTTTTAAGTAGCCATCTGCTGTTTGTATTTTGGATAATGGCCAGTATGCAGCATTAGCAATGCACGTGACTTGCTGGGTGAGATATGACATCTTTTTCCAATTTTTTTGTCTTGATATGTTTCTGGAAAGAGTTCCTTATGCACAAAATCCCCTTCTTGAGATTAAGTGAATATTGAGAATTATGGAACAAATATGTTTCCTAAAAATATTTTCTATAACTTTCAATATTTGGATGTTTCTCACATGTCCAAAAGAATGAAACTCTTAGGATGCTCATGCTAAATTTATAATAACTACATAGTTTGCAAAGGTCAACATAAGTCATCTTTTGTGAATGCAGAAGCCCTTTATTGTAAGGTAATAAATGGGTTCTATTAATGCGGCCCCTCCTAAAAAACTACTAACGGTATACAACTAATCTAGTGGAAGGACAATTGCAACACGCCCCATGTAGCCATACTATTGGAAGGAGGTATTCAAATAGTGCCATTCATCCTTACTTGTAAGTACTCCTTAAGCATGCTTCCAATTCTTGATGGTTTTGAAGGTCATATATTCTGAAGTTTTGTACAGATTTTGGCAAGAAATATTGTGTTAAGTGTTATTACCACATTTTGCAATAATTAGGATACAAATGGGTGATCCTGAAAATGACTTGATTTGACATCAGCTAGCATTGGGTTAGTATGCAGTATGTCTTTTGTTGTTATTCATGCATTAGGCTCTGCTTCGAAGTGGGCAAACAACTGTGTTAAACTTGATACCACAATCTACTGCCACGGGAAGTTTCATTTGGAGATATTTCTAGCATATTTTACAACATTTAACTTCACTATACATAACTTGCTTAATGTTGTTTTGCAGACTTTTGCTTAATAACGCTTAAATAGATTTCGTGTTTCAGATACGATGATTCCTATTACATGTGTTACATTGGTGGTCCTATTCGGAAACTCAATTAGAGAAGAGCCTTTACGTTATATGAAGCATCTTTATCCTATTAAATGGAATTTTCTATGTTTATCACTGTTTTTGACTTCTTGAATTTCTGTAGCAGGGGAGTTGTTATGCCCTACGATGAGGTTCATATGTGACCAATTTATCTCATATTATAGTCTTCTTCCTTTACTATAATGACCATCGTTTTGCTCCATTTAATTATCGTACCATGACCTTTTTAATTTTTCCGTTGCATATGATTGAATAGAAATAAGTGGTATATTTTGTTGTAAGTTAAAATAAGAAAAATAAGTATTAGATTATATTTACTAATAAACGTTGACATTTTTTGCCTGAGAAAACAGAACTTGTAGCATGTCAAAGAAGGTGGAGGGAAAAG
Organism: Sequoia sempervirens; assembly: GCA_007258455.2. Lineage (NCBI taxonomy): Eukaryota > Viridiplantae > Streptophyta > Pinopsida > Cupressales > Cupressaceae > Sequoia > Sequoia sempervirens. The sequence continues at coordinate 8,878 of VDFB02285167.1, read as the reverse complement.
AATTATGGTAGCTGCTTGGAGTGGTATTTCAGTAGTATGCAATGATTTTCACTTATTAGTTTCGATCAATAATTGCTGTTATTTTAAACCTTTTTAAAATAACAATTTATATTGTTGGAACCTCTTGATGTATTATTTTTTGTGCTGCAAAGATGGTTTGGATGTAGGCCAAATGAATCCATCTATCGTTGGTCAATTTGCACATAGTTTTTTGTAAGGAACGGGTATTCAAAACTATATAAACTATAGCATATAGCATGGAGTAAATGCAATAGTGTAGAAGGTAATAGTATGGAGGTAACAAATAAGACTTTTTGAAAGATATTATAATATAGTTACATATTGAAAGAAGCCCTGTAGTAGTTCATTCCTGTCTGGACAGAGTGGACGGCCCACTCTTAAGAAACACTGGCAATGATCTCCAGTATTTCTATTCATTTAGTTTCTAGTTTGTATGTGTTATAATTTTATGGCTTTTAAGAAATGTAGAAAGAATAGATTATTTTATTTATTTATAATTTAGCAATGAGATCGTGATTATTATTTCTACTTGTATTTGATTTCCTTTTTAACTTCTATTTTCACTCTTTCGCTGCATCATGAAAGCTATAGTTCTTGTCACCCGTGCACAGCTTCTCCAGGAAATTATGATCTTGCGACCTGCACACAGTTCTTGTAGTGGCATGAACAATTTTGGTAGGATTATATTGTCCTGTAGCAGTTTTAAAAGAGTGATTTTGTTCTTATAGAATAGCTGCATATCATTTTACTCACTTTATTAGCTGCAGCCCTTGCACATATAGGCACTACAGCTTAGGCAAGTTTACACCTTCGGATTGGCACAAGGATTGAATTGAATCTTATTTCTTTAACATTAAATCTATTTTATAATCGACCTTAGGTTTGGACTATTACCTTGCTTACAATGAACTTTTTGTGGATAATTCTTTGACCTTCCATGGTGAAAGCCCTTGTTCATATAATCGTAATGGGCAGTGTATGATAGAAAATGTCATTGCTTTTTAGGACACATTGGAAATGACTCATGCAAGGAAGTTCCTTTGTTGCTTGAAATGAGGTGGTATTCGTAGAAGTCTTTTTTGTATTAGATATCATTTATATCATTTGTATAACCACAAAGTTCTTAAAGAGGGTTTATTTTTTTAAGGAACCTTCTTTGCTGATAGCAATTGGCATTTATCATGCAGCTCAACTATAGTATGTAATTGCAAACTGGGTTATACAGTGGCTGACTGTTCAATTGGTGTGATCCATTCATTTGTTTAAATTTTCACAACTACTTCCGGTGTAGCATGATCTCTCCCAAATAATCCATTAAGTAAGTAAACCATGCCTTTCTTTATGATAATAAAGTTTTTACCATTTACAATTAAATAACATTGCCCTCTTTTTTTTACATAAAATAATTTAGAGCTTTGACAAATTGTGTTAATTGTGTTGTTGGTTGTGATGAGCAATGTAACCTACATGGAGGCTTTTGTGGTAATGGTGATTGCTTGTTTGGATGGTCAGATTATTCATGTAGCCACGGAAGATTTGGCAGACTTTTAGATCTTGTTCAGTAAGGGATTTATTTATGTAAAGATAGATTACAAAAAGCCTTACAAACCATGATGAAATTTACTTGAATTAAATTGTAGGAAATAAATATGAACTAGGCAAATTAGTCAGTTCTGTTTGTTTTGTTTTTTCGTATCTAGTAGTGTTTGCTGATGTAGGTGTTCTTGTTTGGATCGTGGAGCAAAATTTTTTAGTCTTTACTGCTTTTAATTGTTGTACTTTTGATATGTAACATTGGAAATGCAGGATCATATATTATTGTTGTAAGATTTGAGTTATGAACATGGTCTAATCGACTCGTATTGGAAAACTGAATTAGAGAAGGGCCTTTGCCTTATATGAAGCATCTTTGTCCTATAAAATGGAATTGTTTATGTTCATTAACCTTTTTGACTATTTGAATTTTTAATGCAGGGCAGTTGTTATGCTCTACGATGAGGTTCATGTATGACCAATTTATCTCATATTATAGTCTCCTTCCTTTACCATAATGACCATCTTTGTGCTTCATTTTATTATCATACCATGACCTTTTTAATATTTCCGTTGCATATGATTGAATAAAAATAAGTGATATTTTTAGTAATAAACATTGAAATTTTTGCTCGGGAATATAGATCTTGTAGCATGTCAAAGAAGGTTGAGGCAAAAGAATTATGGTAGCTGCTTGGAATGGTATTTCAGTAGTATGCAATGATTTTCACTTATAACTTCCGATGAATAATTGCTGTTATTTGAAACCTTTTTAAAATAGCAATTGATATTGTTGTAACCTATTGATGTAGTAGTTCCTGTGTTGTAAAGATGGTTAGGCTCCAGGCAATACGAATTCATCTATCCTTTGTGAATTTGCATATAATTTGTTGTAAGGTATGTGTATTCAAAACCATATAAACCATATCAGATAGCGTGGAGAGAATGCAATAGTGTAGATGGTAATAGTATGGAGGTGACAAATAAGACTTTTTGAAAGATATTATAATATAGTTACATTTTGAAAGAAGCCCTGTAGTAGATCATTCCTGTGTTGATGAAGAGGTGGGCTGAGTTTGAGGAAGCACTGGCAATGATCTCCTTTACTTCTCTTCGGATTGTTTTTAGTTTGTATGTGTTATAATTTTTTTACCTTTGATGAAATGTAGAAGGAATAAATTATTTTTCTTATTTATTATTTAGCTATGAGATCGTGATTATTATTTGTTATCGTGTGTCTTTTCCTCTTTTAACTTTTTTCCTGCATAATGAAAGCTACAGTTCTTGTCACCTGTGTACAGTTTCTATAGCAGATTATGATCTTTTGACCTACTCACAGCTCTTGTAGTGGGATGGACAATTTCGATAGCAATATATAGTGCGGTCGCAGTTTCAAAACAGTGATTTTGTTCTTATAGAATAGCTGCATATCATTTTACTCACTTCATTAGCTGCAGCTGTTGCACATATAGCTACTACACCTTCGGTAAGTTTGCACCTTCAGATTGGCACAAGAATTGAATTGAATTTTATTTCTTGAACTTTTTGTCTATAATTCTTTGACCTTCCATCGTTAAAGCCTTAGTTTATATAATTGTAATGGGTATTGTATTTATAGAAAATGTCATTGCTTTTTAGGATATATTGGGAATGACTCATGCAAGTAAGTTCCTTTGTTGCTTGAGATGAGGTGGTGGCCATGCAAGTCTTTGTTGTATTAGATAGCATTTATATCATTTATATAACCGTGAAGTTCTCAAAGAGGGTTTATTTGTCCCAGGAACCTTCTTTGCTGATTGCAATCGGCTTGGAACATGCAATTCAACTAGAGTATGCAATCGCGAATTGGGCTATATAGATGGACTGACTGTTTAATTGGTGTGATCTATTCATTTTTGTACATTTTCACTACTACTTTCTCTTTAGCATGATCTCTCCCAAATGATGCATTAAGCAACTAAACCATGCGTTTCTTTATGCAAACAAAGTTTTTACAATTTACAATTAACTAATATTGCCCTCGTTTTTTTACATAAAATAATTTAGAGCTTTGACAAGCTGTGTTAATTGTGTTGTTGGTTGTGATGAGCAATGTAGCCTACATGGAGGCATATGTGATAATGCTGTTTCTTGTTTATGTGGTCGGATCATGCATGATATACTTGTCATCATAGTTTGCAAACCTGGACTTGCCGCGGACTCGGCAGCCCAAAAAGATGACTCGGACTCGGGACTCGGGAAAAGACTCGGCAAAAAAAAAAAAACCGCGTAGTTTTACAAAAAAACAAGAACAAATTAATGCATTTAGAGAACATAAGAGCCTAATTTGATTATCAAACACTCATAATTCAAAGATTACACATTTCATATGATCATCAAACACTCAATAATTGAAATTTCATCATTCATAGTCATCAAATACTCATAGTTTCAATGTATAACAGCATCATAAGTTTATAAATGTTTACATATAATCATGTGAAACTACATCTTCCTCTTTCTCCTCCCAATGGTACTCAATTTTGGAGGCGTAGAACTAGAAGGTTCCCGTTCTATAGTATCTGAACGAGGACTAGGAGATTGAGCAGGGGAAACATGATATTCAAATGTGTCTTCGTCGTGCTCCATGGCATCCAATCTTGCTGCTTCTTCTTCTGCTGCTGCTCTCTCTAATTAAGCAAGATCCTCATCAGTAAGGAAGACATTAGCGTCATCATTTTGTTCATCAATAGTCCATTCACCATATGGATCAATGTCATCCAAGTCGATGGACTCGTGTGAAACACCCTCCACCTTTCTAGTTTGAAGGTGAAGGTTGTAACGAACAAAAACTAAATCATTTAGGCGCTGCTGAGTCAACCTATTCCTCTTCTTTGTGTGGATGTTCTCAAATAAACTCCAATTGTGTTCACACCCAGAAGCACTGCATGGTTGTGACAAGACATGTATGGCTGGCTTTTGAAGATTTGGTGTGTTAGCACCATAGTTCTCCCACCATAGATCTACAAAAACATGTTTAAAAAATATAAGTATTAAGAAATAAGAATAAAGTAAACAATCTATATGTAAGAATCAAGTTTCTAATTTCATTTTTTACCTGGTTGTTGTTTTCCTCTCCTTTCAATTGCTTGTTGGGAGGAAAAGAGTCTCCCATGCACCCTTGTGGTGACCTGAATAGGATAAAAAGAAAAGTAAATCAGATTATAGAAAAAATTCATAGATAGTCAGGTTCAACATTGTAAATCTATAAATACAACAATTCACTCAGAATCCTATCAACAACCACTTTATCTCTCACCACGCATCGTGCAGCACCATCCATCAATGCATGACATGAGAAGACCCTTCCATGATGTAATGTCCCCATTATTTCACGAGCATCAGAGTGGTGGATTAGCCTATTACATCGACCCTCATAGGCTAAGGGTTCTGGTCAGAGGGTCACCTGTCCGAGCACCTGGTCGGAAATTTGCTTATTTGGTATCTGGAGTTTGGTGACATGGTGGAATTGCGCGTTTGGCGTGTTACGGGAGCTTGAAACATTGATCTTCATCATCATTTCACCTTTCCAGACTTTGGGGGCCATGTGCCTATTAGTTCAAAGGGTTAAATTCTATTTTTCAGTTACTATTCATCACTTAAGTGAAAAAGTTATAACTTTAATGAATAGTGTTTTTTTAAAGTGAATAGTGTTTCAATGACAAATTATAAGAAAAGGAGAGGAAGTTCGAACTTCTTCATGCTGGAGATTATGTTTGCTGATTGAAACTTGAAGTGTGGAGTTTGGGAGAGAAGGAAACTAGGGTTTCCTGATTTCTACAGTGGGTAAGCCTGGATTGGGCTTGTAGTTAGGATTTGGCATCTTGAAGGTGTGAAAGACCACCATAAAGTGCTGGTTTATTCTTGTTGCTGCTTTTTGGAGCTCGAATCCGCTGGTTACAAGCTGTTGGAGGCATCTTTTGGAAGGGTTTTTGCTGCCAGCATCTCCATTCGCCATCTTGAGGTAGTTTCTTGCATTTTGGAAGATTTTGAAAGCTGATTTCTTCATCTACAGCCAGCCGCACCTTCTGGAGGGTTTGATCAGCTTGGAGGAAATAAAACGCCTTCATATTGTTGCTGCTTTCTTTCCTAAAAGGGGCGCCATCTTATTTAGAAGCCTTTCCATCAAGAAATCGGTAGGGAAAGTTTGTATTTAATTTTGTATGAGCATTTGCTTGGGCGCGGGTACTGTAGCAGTCACTATTCACAGTGATTTTGGCTGTAAGTTAAAATCTATGTTATTTGATGTATCCGTTGAAACCTAATGAAAGTTATATCTTGGATGCAATCTATTATGTATGAAGAAAGTGTCTTGACAAGTAAACCAAGTCATTATTTGAGTTGTCAAATTAGTTTAGTATATCTTGTGTTCCCATTATATGCACATGCTTGTTAAATTTATGTATATCATTGGCATTAATCATCAAACATGAGTAACACAAGAAAGACAAACACATCACGGAAACAGAAAATCAGACCTACAAGCACGGTGAAAACAAATCAGCAGAGGGTCGGTATATCACTACAGTGGTAGCAGAGTGGATCACCGGAGTGTGGTTCATCACACATGACCTCTTCATCCGCCTTAAATGTGTCTGAGAAGTAGAACTTCGGATTCAAGAAGTAGGCAAAGGCATGAATTGGCTGGTGGAGTTGGTGTGTCCATCTCCGATCAATGATGCGCCATATGATTTCATATTTCCTTTTGTTGCCGCCATAGTAACGTGATATGGCCTCTTTGGCCCTACATAGATGAAACCCATTGGCATGTCATCTCCATCCACCATACGAAGAACCCTCACCAAAGGTTCTGTCACCTAAAAAAATGAAAACAAATGTTAAATTATAACAAAATTAATCCCTCAAAAAATAAAAACAGCAAATAGATTATCATGTATAATTTTTTTTTGCGTGATTGCTACTTACCCCCATCAACTCCTCTCCATTTTTGATGAATGTCTCATAAAAAACTATGGCAACAATCCTCTCCCCTTCAAGTCTATTGGAAAATGAGGACTCCTTCCAAGCATTGGACACAAACATTTGCTTGAGATTACCAATGGCACCAAGAATGCTTTGCAATGTGAGGAAGTGGCTAGCAAATCGTGTCACTCCAGGTCGCACAAGTCCTTGCCATTTGTGAATTTCCTCATCAAACAAAGCACCCAAGTATGGTTGTAGATAAATTTCGTAACACTTTTTGCATCTTCAACCACTCTTTTGACCCATGAAATCTTCCCAATGTCCTCTAGCAATAGGTCTAAGCAATGTGCAACACACGGAGACCATGCAATTGTGGGATACCTCTCCATAAGTAGTCTACCTGCAGCTACATATGCAGCTGTGTTGTTCGTGATGATTTGGACAACATTATCAACTCCAACCTCCTGGACCACCCCATCTAATAGATTGCATAAAGTCTCAACATTTTTAACTTCATGGGAGGTATCTATTGATTTTAGAAACACCAATCCACCATTAGAGGCCACTAAAAAGTTGAGAGTTCTATTTCGTCCATTTATCCACCCATCAGATAAAATGCTGCAACCTTTTCTTTGCCAAAATTTCTTTTGCTCATCAACCACAAGCCGTGTATTCTTTACGGCTTCCTCTAGCAATGGCCCACTCAAATCTCTAGATGATGGAGTCTTAAACCCCTTTCCTGCAACTGTAAGGGCGTTCACCAAACCTTCCCAATATGGGCTATTTGCAACATTGAAAAGTAGATTATTGTAGTACCAAAAGTTTGCAACAGTCATCCTAGCTTCATGATGCTTTTCCTTATTCCAACCGGTACCTTCAAGTGAAGGTTGTGCTCTTGGAACATTACGTGGAATAAAATAATTTGGTCCTAATGAAGGGCCCTGACTAGCACTAGCAGTAGAAAATGAACCATTAGGACTCTCACCAAAAGATGAATGTGGAGCACAAATGCTTGGACTTGTAGTACCATGGGGCATAAATGGTGTAGAAGGGGATCCAGTTCCACTCATCACTGCTGCTAGGACATCCTTTGTTTTTTGTCTTTCATCTTTTTTTTAGCTCATATTCAACAAGAAGGGCCTTTATCTCTCTAATAATCTCAAGAGTAGTCTTAGGGCATCCCTCCACATTTTGCCCAGGTATTCTTGCAAGGTGGTATTTTAATCTGTTTATCCCCCCTGTCATCCATTTCTTGCATTCATTACATGTCACTTCACTTTTTTTATTTCCTGGTATTCCATACTTCCATGCAGGGTCTTTTTTCATTCCCTTTGGATTTGAAGATGACATTGCTGTTTCAAGTTCAACATGGAAAAAAAAAATCAGCTAGCGTTTGCTAAAAAATCAGTAAATAAATGTGATTCAAAGTTTCAAACATTTGCAAAAGAAAGAGAATGCAAAACCAAGCTAGAAATAGTAAGAATTAGGCTATTAAGGAAAATAGAAAAAAATTTGGCAGCATTTCCCCTTATTTTTCTTGATTTTTTTGATTTTGAATGCAAGAAAAAAAAAAAAAGAATTGTTAGATCACTTACCTGGCTCTATTTTGATCTTTTTAGTTCGTTCTCCTTGCTTCAATCAACTCCAAATCAATTTGCAGACCTGTTTTTCACAATTGAGAGTGTTAAAATGAAAAAAAAATTAAAAAGAAACATGGGTTTTTAAGCTATTTTAAGACTCAGCTGCGCAGGAGAGTCCTGGGTCGGGAATCCCGAGTCCGACCTCAGGACTCGGCTGAGTCTTGAGGTTGTACTCGGGAGTCCCGACCCAGGACTCTCCTGGACTCGACTCCCGAGTCCGTGGCGAGTCAACTTTCTCCATGTGTGGAGATGTCATTGCTTGGGGTGGAGGAGGTCAATAATGCTCCAATTGAACCTAGAATTTCGCTGCAGTTGTTGTGCCAAATCTTAACATTCTGGTTGCAATTAGCCATGCGCTCTTTGTATTTTGGATAAAGGCCAGTATGCAGCATTAGCAAAGCATGTGACTTGCTGGGTGAGATTTCACATCTTTTTCCAATTTTTTTGTCTTGATATGTTTTTTGAAGTAGTTCCTTTGCATAAAATTCCCTTCTCGAGCTTGAGCTGAATATTGAGAATTATGGAACAAATATGTTTCCTAAAATTATTTGCTCTTTTTACTTTGTTGTACCCAAACCAAATTTTTTGCTTCATCAAGGCATTTTGTTAAAATGGTCTAAACCTTGTTAAAATGATGTCAAAACATAGTTTTTGGGCAAATCAAGTATGGATTTTGAGTCAGTTTGGTGTCAGGAAGATACTAGTTAAATTTGGAAAAAATT